>PYUH01003976.1:1774775-1791260 GCA_016808085.1 Suaeda aralocaspica
ACATTGTGCCAGATCAAGGACAGTGGTTTAATGTAGTCAACATCAGTCCCATGGCCCTGTTTTAGGTAGAAAAGTTATGAGTATATGTAGAGCTATACAGTAGAAAAATGGAATGCTAGGAACAAATCATCTTTCAAAACTCTTGATTCTTCTCAAACAGAAACTAGATTACAGGAAGGTTCCCAAACTAACACCGGAAAATTGGATTGGTTGAAGAATTAAGCATACTGTAAACTATAGTGAAATGCTCACACAGAATTAAACGGAATTGAAACCAGGAAACACGTATTTCCGACAAGAAAAACGGAACACTTAAGAAAATAGCTTTCTCTCGGTTCGAAAGGTCCGTAAAAGAGTTATGGGAGAGTAAAAAGACTCAGTGTGTCCTTTCGAATATTGTTTGAGAGGGAGGAATACAAGTTTTTAGGGTTTTACCGAGCGTGGGTCACCTACAACACGTAAGAGAAATACAGAGTGAAAAACAATACAAGACAGAGCCCGAGTAGCCCTCCGTAAGCCAAAAACGAATGCTATATCTAGTTTGTTCTAGTTGAGACGGTTCAAGGGTCTTAAAAAAAAATGTCGAAATTTTTACATGGTTTCATGGATTCTAAAAGGCCATCGAACAACTTCTTGGGGTTCGAATGGTCATAAAAAGGGCCCGGATAACAAAAAAACAAGTGTTTTTTTTTTTTCGAAAATCCTCTAAAAAGAATACATATCAAGTTTATTAAAGCGTAAAACAGTTGCGGGTCATCCCAAGATTACATAAGAAGTGAACATTGAGAACAAACAAGCCGGAGCCCGAAAGGCCCCCACAAAGCCAAATACGAAGATATAAGTCAAGTTTTTCGAGGTTTTAGTCCTAAGAAAGTTGGCCTCATAGTCCTCAAATCAGGGAAGAGCACTAGACCATCAAAAACGCTTGAAGTAATATAACACACTATATAGATTAAGAGGACAGATGCCTAATCCATTTTTGCAATATTATCAAAAAAAATCTACACTATATCATACTCCTATCATGCAACTCTTTTTATTTCAACTTATGAAGAACCGTTTTAGGCCCGTCTTCTTTGCGCTTCAATCTTTTCCCCACAACGCTTTGGTTTCATGCACTAAAAACATGTTTAGAGTGAATTAATAGTCAATGGAATACGAGCCTCCTTCGATTCCAATGTCTCCTCCATTAGTAGTACCATATAATTGGTTTTCTTGTTTGCTAAATACTCTTATTAGCTTTTGAACTCTGAGCATTTGTATAGGACCTTCTTTTGCCAAAGGACACCATGTAAATTTTCGGTTCTATTTTTTTCCCAAGTTCAGAATCCCCAAAACAACGTGAGTTATAGCCTTTGTATTTAGCTTCACAGGATTGATTAGGCTATGATGCTCCGTTAGTTTCTTGCCATTTTTCCACCAGATACCACTAACTATCCCACCAAATTTTTGCATCTCAAAATTGTTAGTTCCCTCTATAAAAGATTTCCAAACTAAGAAACATAATTTTTCATTCCCCCCACGCTAACTATGACCTTTTGAACCCTAAACCACTTTGGGGACCCTTTTTTGACCAAGGGGACCATGTCAAATTTTAAGTCATTAATTTTTTTTAGACCCTGGAACCCTTTGAAAGTAAACAACAATTTTTCATGTCAAATTTTTTTTGGTTAAATGGTTTCGATCTTTTTACACCATATCTTTCTCCCCATGTTGCAGGAAATCTTATGCATAGTTTGAAGCACTAACAGTAAAAGTCTTTCTTAATTTCTTGACACTATCTCCTAATTTTGTGAACTACGAGTAACTATCGAAGGACCCTCTAATTGTGGACTAGAAGAGACCACACAACAAATTTCGTCATTTTTCCGGAAAAACGAACATTTGATGATCAACTCGAAATTTGTATTTGTAGTCCATAGTCAACTGCTGCTCATGCGCTACTCAGTCGTAGGCAAGTCCAATCTTGTATGCTACAACAACAGATTGAGTAGCCTCCAACAATTATCAAACAAGGGGTTTTTGGAATAAAATGGGTCAAAAAAATATAGGAGAAGACGAATCAAAGCGTCATAGAGATGAATCACAATGTGATCGTATCTTGGTTCTATGCAACTTCTAAAAACGCTTACTCCTACCACTTTATTCAATCATACTCATCACACACATTGCAAGGGCCTAAAACAACCCCTCCTAAAATATAATAGCCAAACCTCAGGAAGCTTGAATAAAAAGGCAAATTAAGGCAACCTTGCACTTGGCTCCATATATTGAATATACATGCAATAGAACAAAGAAAAATGGCAATCACACACCATGAAGAAAGTCTTTCGAGAAATACTCTATGCAAAAATAACATTCAAAGTTATAATTTTCGAGGCTTCTTGAAGATTTCAGGTGTTTTTTACTAGTAAAAAAGGTGTCTAAGAGACCCATGACCCATCAGAAACAACAATAACAATGCTTGATTATATTCCCATATACTAGCATCTAGATCAATAAGAAGCTAGACCATAATGTGACTGCAAAAGTTCGTGGCTTCATTTATCAGACCCATCACAGCAAGACAACAAGATCCATGTGATCAAACTAGATAAACTAAAACCCGGAGGCAATATGTCCTTATGCATAAAATTGTTCTGAAAGCTGGTGAAAAGTCACATACATGATACATCCTAATATCCTATAACAATTGTGGGAATTTCAAACACACTAAATCTGTTCCATTATACTAGTGTTTTAACCTCTTCCCTAACTGTTTGCAAAATTTCGCTACTATCCTCCTATTTCTTATTATGTTCAGGACAACAATTATTGCCACTTATTCTAAATCCTGTTGTGCCAGGCTGAAAGAGCGATTTTAACCCATCTTTTAAGGTTAGCATATCGATGGCTGTTTAAGATACCGTCAGCTGATCAAAAGACACCATAGAGGACACAATGTGTAGGATGATACAGGTGGAGTGGGAAAAGAGAGGAGAGGTAGGGTGGTGGTAGAAAAAAAAATGCTATCAATGAGGCAACGGTTGACAACTCAATATTTTCACCGGGTGCTAGGAACTGAGTAGTGGGGAGAAGGCAATTTCGAGAAAAACAATTAGAGTATTATTTAGAATCTGGAGAAGCTAGAAGTTTGTTGGGGGTACTTTCCTCTAAATAAGAGTAAATTAGAGAAGGAGGGTGATCTTGAATATTGCTCTGAGTTTTGTAAGAGAGATCAAGGCACCTGAATGCTTGAGTTAGGATCCACCTCTTGAAAGTGGAATCAATCATTTATATGTTGTAATTTTTCCTTTTCGTAAGAAAATCATCTTTATTTTCAGCCATGATGATGGGTATCGGGTAAGAAATGCTGATTCCAGCATTGGATGACTACCTATATTTTCAATATACACGCATGCTATATATAGTGTAAACAACCCACCAATAGAAACCGTAAGGAATCTAATAGATTAATCACGTTCTAAGAAATTAACAAGATAAGTATATAACCTTGATAATAAGAAGTGCCCACAAAAAGATATTTCTAAGAGATGCATAAAGGAAGGAACAAACAACGTCCACCGGAAGAATGACCATCACAGAGAATGTTCCATGAGAACCTCCCAGCCCCATACGAAAACATAGCCATCTACCAAACATCATGTAAATCACACAAAAAAGCGGTAAGCAATGAAGTCTGCTGATTCTCAACATAAACTTAAGTGAGACCTATATCTTCATTTGATGAATATAAAGATATGAACACCCAATAGAGAACACAATCAATAAGATTCAGAATAGAAAACATGGGGTTCAATTTTAGTTGACATAATAAACATAGTTTTGTCAACACATTTACCAACCTGAAATTGCAGCTGGTGCTTCCAACCACAAGATACCTGATGCGATGAAGGTAAAAATATGAATGCACAGTATGAAAAAATTAAAAAGAGAGATAGCCTTCATGAAGATGATGTATTTTCACTGTCTCAAATTCCCAATCATTACGAAAGTTGAGAAACAAAGAAAGTGAAAAGAGGACATATTAAACCATTTTCGACTGCCCCGGACTAAAAATCTAGGTTCACAAAAATAAAAAATAAAAAGATAACTACTCACATTCCAAGAATAGCACAAACCTTGCTCACTGACTGCCTTAAAAAAGGACCGTCAACTCTCTCAGGAGAATAAATGACATCTGCTACAGCTAATCAGTAAAAGAAATATACGAGAGTTAAAAGGATTGCTATTAGTATGTCAGTATCATCAAGATAAATTCATTTAGATCAATGGATGCATACCCAATGCCAAGCATCCATTTTCATTGAACCCCATGCATACAACTGTCCATCCCTGTAACAAAAATTTACAATCACAAACTACAAAATTTAACTTACAAGGCAGTAAGCATTCATGTTCTCCAAACAAAAGTTCATCTTATGGTAGGGAGTGCTCTCCACTGCTATTTGTCACATGTTTCCATATATTAAGGAACTAACCAATTACATCTCAAGTCTTGCAAACCCTGATAGTTTAGATACAACTATATAAAATCAAAATCATATCTCAAGCAAGTTTTCTTGGGAAAAATGTTTACAGAGCTACAATTTGAAAGTTCAGTTCATTTGAAAAGAGGCTAAGATATAAAACAAATAATCCAAAAATGAAGATATCCCTTTAGCTTTCATGCATAAAGTTTAAAATGTTGGGTCTTTAGAGTCCCGCAATTATATGCTTTTTTTAATTTTCATTTTCAAGTACCCCGCAATCATGCAGAAGTCAAGCCAGAATAAGACGATTCCTTATTGGGAAAGTGACCTCTTTAGCTCTACAAATTTGTAAGGCCCCTAAGAAGGGCCAACAAGATCATAGTAGTCTGTTGTTATTAAGTCATGTGTCAGAAATGGACATGATGAGAATCCGATTATATAGAAAAAGAAAGATTCAGAAATACTTGTATGACACAGGTGTGATAACCACCGCAGGCAACTTCTTCAGAATTGGCAGTTCCGACATTATTGATGGCCCACTAGCATATCCGAATTCTTAAATCTCTGCAAATTGATTTGTTCTATGGGATAACAAACAAGAAAGAAAAGAAATTAGGAAAACAAACCATTTTACAAACTCACACAGCTTATTTGTTTTTCTCTCGCCAAATATAAAGACGTTTCCATTTTGCTCATGAATCAGAGAGAAACAAAAGACATTTAATCCAACTCTTTACAAGAATGAAGTATTACGAAGTATAACTCCACAACGCATACCATCATACAGCTGAATGCAGCAACCGTCAGCAACTGTTTTGACCTAATCAACAATATATAGTTCATAAACCATGTTAAACCTTAGATACCAAAACATCTTACGATATTAAGCCCTACTTCACAAAATAAATCTATGGAGTTAACCTTCACCCCTTCAAGCCTTTTGATAGCCTAGGAGTATATTCACTGCAACAAACACATTGAACAAGAAGACTCATCATACAGCAAAGCTCAAAACTTAAAAGAATATGCCCGAATAAACAGTGAAAATGTATGGTGTTGATGACTCGCAATTATTGCCTATTTGTGTATCAAACTCAAACTAATATAGGGTATAAGGCATAAAGTGGTATGGAGTAACCTAGCAACAGTTATTTTTCTTGAATGCAACAATCTAGACAACATTCAAAGAGAGAAATGGAAGCAAGCACATTATTAGCAAATGGTGTTTTAAACAGCTAGTTTATTTCCCACGAAGTACATAGGGTCATAAAAGAGAGTGCATAATTCAAACATAGTTGTTTTTTTAATACAAAATGTGGCTAAATTGACTACTATAAAAACATTGAATTATAGTTATTTTCCCTGGTAACTTAACTTAGTTGGTGCTACATTAATTGAATGTATGCTGCAGGTTAGTATTTCGAGCCTGTAGGTCGCCTAATTTTTTTAAACTAAAGAAGAGTATGTACTAAGCTATTTGTATTTCTTAACAACTCACATGTGGACAAATGACAACAACCCTAATGTAATAGGAATGGGTAAAAAATAGTGATACTTGCTGAGATCACTACAACATGCTATTACTTGTACTGACCTGTAAAAGTGCGGAGAAACGGAGACGACACTAAGCTTAACTCAAGGAAAACTGGCCATATAATTAAAACTTAAAGAGTAAAAAGATATCTTTACATACCTCCGGTTGCTTAAAAACCAAACAGCCTGATTGACGCTCATGACCAAGTCTTCCAGAATCTCCTTCTCCCCAGCTCAAGGTGATACCTTCATCTTTTAATTAAAAAAAAATAATAATAACAGAAGAATTTCAAGAAAAATAATACTTTGTATATAATTTCTTAAATAATACTAGCATTATTTGCAACAAACTAGGTATAAAATAATAGTTTTGTGCAAACTAATTCGTGGGAAGTACTTCATCTAAATATCACAGGGTGTTTACAATAATTAAAGAACATACCAGTAACTAGCAATGAATGCTCTGAGTCCTAATGCAGCCATGTCAACAACGATACATTCAAGTATTCAATTTTGATGGTCTTGAGACAGCTTTAGGTGCACCTAATAGATACAAAGAATGATACCATTGTTAATATCAAATCAAATCATACTGAATTCAGGAAAATGATAGATGTGAAGAAGAAAATGTACACCAACAAAATTTTAAAAGCTAATTATTATGAAATGCTTTTATTCGATTGAAATAAGGGAGTTGAGAGTTTGCATGCTTAAATAGACACCATGAAGATAAGTTTTAATATATTTCTCAAATCTAACCTAGCCAAATTTAGATACGTCATTTGTATTAATATTGAAAAAAATACATAACTAAGATTCAGTGAAAAGCAACTAACATTATTTCTCTCCAATGTCATCTAAAGTTCCAACATACAGCAACTATGCATTATTAGATATATGAGGTAAAACTAAAGTTCTGGAGTCGCAAAATTGCAAAAATTCAGCAAGCAGTATCTAGAAAACATTGACTATGAAGTGAACAGAATAACCCCAAAAAAGCAACATAAATCAATAAATGACAGTTCAAATCATTGCTTGTAAAGCAGCAGAGCAATGACACAACAGAGGTATACTCTTTATATAAGCAAATACTGATTTATAACAAGATGATAACTCCTTTGACAAAGAAATTTAAACAAAAAATTGAGAGTAGAGAAGACTGACAGCAGTCAAAGACAAATGTTGCCATGAAAACATGGAAAATTAAAGGATGAGAGCACAAACACTATAAAAAACAAGCTGCACCAAAGCTATAAGATAGATGATTACTCTTCCAAACCAAGCTGTCCATTAGAATTCTTTCCCCACATATAAAGCTCCCATCCACTGCAATATGAAGAAAATTGAAAACATTAAGTGAAATGAAAGATGCACAACATTGGGAAGTCTTGGAACTTAAATGACACAGCTTATCAAAATGCAAAGATGTCAGTTGATTCAATTCTACACCGTATATGGTTTACGAAGACTATACAGTTAAAAAATTTAAATCTTTAAAACAAGGGTATTAACGAAAAATTCATACAAGCTTGTGTGTGTTTTCCAGGTTGTCCTTAATTCATTTTTCACTTGGGGGCAGTTGGTGCCACAGATGCATATAACATCAGATCCATAATCATTTTACTTAAGCTGGCCAATAAGTTAGTGTTATCCAGAAAAATTATAGGAAAGGAAACTCCAAATCTTTTTACCCTTCCACAAATATCAGACTTTAGTACTCCCTCCGTCCTTTTTACTTGCTACATACGGACTAAAAAGCTCTCACATATTTTAGTCCAATGTAGCAAGTAAATAAAACAGAGGGAGTATATCAATGAAGAGCTTTTTATAATAGAGCAAGGAGATATTTTAGCTACTCTGAATCTCTGATAAAAAAAAAAAAAAAAAACATCACTACTTGAGAATATGCAAGCATAAGGTCAAACTGCCTGACCTGTATAGCAACTGAATGAAAGTAACCAGCCGAATATGTTTAATCTCTTTTTCAATTCCAGAAACTTTAGCCGCGTTCCTGAAAAATAAAGATATAAAAATTGCAATTTAATGGCAATTCAGCCACAGCCATAGCCAACCCTGCTCTACAGCACAGACAAAATCAAGAAAAAGAAACATGTCAAATTAATACATAAGAATACAGAACATGACCCCCCAGTGGCTAAATAAGGTTCGACTCTCAGGAAAAATAAGTTCAGATAAAGTAACTAAGTCCTAAAATGTTCTAACAAGTTCATACAAGCAAAAGCATGTGAAAAAATCAGCCCTTGAAGCAAAAGAAAGTTACAAATACAGCAATGAATAAGCAGTTGTAATAACAACATTAACTGCAACGTCGCTATTGTATGAGTTGTGAACCGACAGAATAGAGTTATTTCTGAGTTTTTAGTCAAAAACAAGTTCCGGTGTAAATTCGAGTAGTATTCATGCCCCGGAATCTTTATATCCCTTGTCACTAGTGGTAAGGTACAACTATTTAAATTTGAAGATCCTGACTATCCAATTAGCCAAATATATTCCACACGTATCTGCAGTGTCCACGGAACACAAAAATCAGTAGGGAGTGAGAGTGCGTATGCAATATATGTGGATGTGTTTCCAATTCAAAATGCTTCAATAACATTAAATCCTATAACACTACCAAAAGAAATGAAAACTAATCATAATTATCTCCCTCCACTTAATGCAGTTTCCTCACAGCCGACTGCATACCTTATCTTCATTCTTCAAGCCTACCAATTGCAGCATTGCAATTGCACTCCCATTCACACTCGAGAGTGCCCGGTTAAAACATCCATATCGAGGATTAAAGCAAATCAACTTAATTTGAATCATTTGATCCACAATGAAAAAATTTTGCAAGTAAAACACCACAAGTCAAAAAAATTACAGAAGAATTGCAGAGACAGATACATTCTGCCACAGTCACTTCGGCACTCGAGTATCTCACCATTGCATAATTCATATCATCCGAAATCCCAAGCTGTCCGAAATCATTGAGTCCGGAGGCGAAACACACCCAGATTCTGTCATATATGACAACTAAAACTGAATTCCTCCGAATATTATACACATTCAAGTAAAACTTTGAAAATATCAAAAACATGCATTTCACACTACAAAAAAAAAATTAACCTAATCATAAATCAAACTAAGCTTATAAGTTATAATCACAAATCAAAGTGATCATATACGCGAATTCAAACTAAATAATCATAATTTCATGAGCAAACGAAAAATTAAATCGAAGTAAAAGAAAACCTGTTAAAAAAAGAGTATGAGCACCACCGCAAAATCGATCGAAGATTATCGCCGTCAAAAGCAGAGCAAACTACTGGTTTCCATTGAGAATCGCGCTTCCAAGACCTAATCGTCCATAATCGCCGTTTCCCCAAAGTGCCGCAAATCGCTTCCCTTTTTCCGCGTCGAATAACATTTCGACCAAACCCTAACCCTAACCCTAATTTCGTATTTGCGATTGCGAATTTCGAGAATTTGAGTAAGCTCTAGAGTACATTTTGGAGAGTTGAAGGTCATTGATGAAGGAGTTTAATGGAGGAATTTTAAGAGGAGATGATTTTATGGATTAAATAAATCAAAATCAAAATCAAAATTGTTTAACTTAGAGAAGTGATGATTGTTGAATTTTGAGATTTGAGAAGAAGAAGTGAAATTGATGGTGAAGGTGCAACGTTTATAGAGCATAGACTATAGGTGATTCAACTCGCAAGTAGCAACTGTCTATAACGAACCTTGTAGAATGAGTATATATATACTTTAACATTATGGCGGTAAAATCGCGGTGGTCTATCGTAAATATATAGACACACGGCCACACCAATGATATCTTGATATGGTTCGGGTTGATCATTTATCCACTTGTATACCATGGGTCAGAAATTTATGGTTTGAATTGATGATTTGTGTAATGTACATTTGTCATGGTCATAATTTAGATTCGGTTAGTGATTTAGAGTCTATTTACAAACAGTAAATGTGAGATTGTTAAAGTGTGTTAATAGTATCAAATTGTAAATTATCACATGTGGAATAGACATATGTGATCTAAAATTAGTACCTTTTTAATTTTTACTTGTTGGATTTTCACAATTTTTTAAACTTCTTTGAACATAGGTCGTTTTTTTTAACTATGCAGCAATTAAAAAATGAATTTACAATAATTGATGACATTAGCCCGATTAAATGTCACACAACCATGTTTACACTTATCATATCAGGGTAAATGAGCTTTGTTGTTACAAAATGTCACAAATATGGATGGCACAAACTAATTATTTGATCTGAGTGGATTGGCGGATCAAAGAAAAAATTCAGATTAAACTTAATAACGTTGGAACGGGTGCACCGCTATAGGGCGTGCGGGCGCTCCCCCTTGATTTCTTCAATCTTGAAGTTTCGTCTAAGTGAGCAGCCGCTCCCCTTTGAAAGGGTGGGCGCTCCTATAGTCGTTGGCCCAATTTCGCAGGATATTTTTAAACCATTATAACTTTTGTTACAGGACGTTTCACGAGGCGTCACAGCCTACCGTTTGAAAGATCTTTGAGTTACTTTTCAATGCAACAAGAATCACATCAATACAATTTATACATTTGAGATGTGTTCAAAACAGTAGTAGTGTCAAATCATCACATATAAACTTCACAATTCTTCAATTCCATTTCTCTTCCTCCACTTGTCATAGGTCATCAAACCTGTTTAATTATTGCAAATGTCCCAATCATTCTCCAAATGCTCATGAGTCCTCTTTCCTCTCAAGTGCATAATTTATGGTAACAAAATCAATCGAAAATTGCTTGTTTCCTACAAAACCACACAAAACACTAAAAGAACACTATTAGCATAAACTTTGTCTTAGATAAAGCTCAACCAGTCCATAAATCAAGAGGGGAATTAGGGAAAAATAATATAAACTACAGACACATCAAGCTCATTGCACGCAACTAAGGTATCTTCCAGTCCCAAATATATGTGTTGGACATTCAAAGCTGCACACCATGGCCTCTGGTAGTAGGACCCTTATTATCCTTATAGTAAAAACCGCACCCTTCATGATCTGAATAAACTAATCATTCTATATTTTCTTGATTTATTTTTAAACATATACACCAAGGTTAGATGCATGCTCGACTAACCGAGTAAGTACTTCAGTCTGAGTAAAGAAATTATAATATAACTGTTTTGTATATACATAACATATTTTTTTTTGTCATTTGTATACTTTGTAGGCCTGATATGTGTGTTTTTATAGTGTTTTCCCCTTGTTTCGAGTCATTTTTCCTGTGGTTGTATTTGCCTATTTTAGCTCTTTGATGTTCTTTCTTACATTTGAAGTGTCTCGCTAATTTGTTGATTTCCGTAATTTTAGAGCATTTTAGTTGATTTTATCATCCGTTTTTCTGCTTTTTGGTATGTTTTGTAATTTCAGGACGAAAACCGAGGCTCGACGAAGCCGGAAGCTAGCTGATACGATAAGATGCATGGAAATGCGTGCTATAAATACAACAACAAGTCTTAAGAACCTTTGAAGAAATAATAAGAATAGAAAGAAAAGCCTAAACTTTAGACGTTGTCTTCATGCAGGAAAACTACATGATTGCAGATGGTACCGCATTAAAGGGTTTCAGACTGTCTGTGGTGGTCTGATGCGGCGCATAAACCTCCTATCGCCCGCATCAATAGATTTTTTTCCGACTTTTGTTTTTCTTTTATTTCCTTCGACTATAGGCTTTGTAATCCCACTTGGGTACATAGTGCACGGTTTCTAGGCAAAAATAACTTATGTTTTTTCATAATGGGGAATTACTCTCTTAGGATATGAATTAAGCACTTTGTTCTCTAAATTAAATTAGGGGAAATTAGGGTTTGTTCAATACTTTGATTTTCAATTCAATTCAAGTCTTCAATTGTTCTCATTTGGTAATTCTTCTGATTTTGTTCTTTATTTTAGTTTAATTTATGCTTTTTAGTCTCTCTAGTTTAATCAATTTAGTTATTTTGGTTTATGTTAATTAGTTTAGTTATTCAATTACTTCATGAATTCAATTAGGGTTTTTACAATTATTCTTGTTTTGATCTTCAAATTATGAGTGAGTAGTCTAATTCTAGGTTAGGGAAACCTTGTATCATCAATGACTAATTAAATTAGGTTGTTTCAATCCCATAATTAGTAGTCAATTTCCTATTATTGGTTCTTTGTTTACAATTGAATTGTGCGCAGATTTAGTTGTATTCTGGTAATTGTGAATTTGTGCCGAGAGGTAAAAATTACCACATAAGAACCACTGAATAACAGGCGAATTAGTCTAGCATGAGCGAGAGCCGCTAGATGAGATTCGGGGAGTCTAGATTCGAGAGAATAGTGCAGCCCTAATTTTGACGATAGGTTGTCGAGGTTCCATTGAACGATCTTTGTTAGTCAATCCTATTAGGTGTTTCTTGGTGACCCGAAGCACTAGGCTTAGTTTATTGGTTTAATTCTTCGCATTTCCGATATTAGTAGTAACGTCTGATGCGGGCGCATAGGAGGTTTATGCGCCCGCATCAGACCTCCAGAATGCCCTTTCAGCTGAAATCCTCTTTAAATGCGCCCGCATGTATGCTTTATGCGCCCGCATAAGAACGTCAGAAGCTTTATTTTGCTTTCTTTTCTTCTTATTTCTTCAAAGGTTCTTTAAGACTTGTTTTGTATTTCTTAGCACGCATTTCCATGCATCTTCATTCTTATCCCGTCTAAGCTTTCCGGCTTCGTTCCGAGCCTCGGTTTTCGTGCCTGAAATTACAAAACATACCAAAACCGAGCATAACAACCGTGGATGATAAAATCAACTAAAATGCTCTAAAATTACCGGAAATCAACCAAACTTAGCGAGACACTTCAAATTAGCTAAAGAACATCAAATGAGCTAAAATAGAGTCAGAATAACAACCACTAGGCATAAAATTGACTCGAAACAAGGGGAAAAACACTATAAAAACCACACATATCAGGGCCTACAAAAGTCATCAAATGACAAAAAAAAATATGTTATGTATATACAAAACAGTTATACATATATAATTTCTCTTTAACTCAGGACTGAAGTACTTACTCGGTTAGTCGAGCATGCATCTAACCTTGGTGTATATTGTATAATAAATAAATCAAAGAAAATATAGAATGATTAGTTTATTCAGATCATGAAGGGTGCGGTTTTTACTATAAGGATAATAAGGGTCCTACTACCAGAGGCCATGTGTGCACTTAGCTTTGAATGTCCAACACATATATTTGGGACTGGAAGATACCTTAGTTGCGTGCAATGAGGCTTGATGTGTCTAGTATTTATATTATTTTTTCCCTAATTCCCCTCTTGATTTATGGACTGGTTGAGCTTTTATCTAAGACAAAGTTTATGCTAATAGTGTTCTTTTAGTGTTTTGTGTGGTTTTGTAGGAAACAAGCAATTTTCGATTGATTTTGTTACCTAAATTATGCACTTGAGAGGAACAAGGACTCATGAGCATTTGGAGAATGATTAGGGACATTTGCAATTAATTAAAACAGGTTTGATGACCCATATGACAAGTTGGAGGAAGAGAAAAGGTGGAATTGAAGAATTGTGAAGTTTATATGTGATGATTTGACCACTACTTACTGTTTTGAACACATCTCAAAATGTATAAATTGTATTGATGTGATTCTTGTTGCATTGAAAAGTAGACTCAAAGATCTTTCAAACGGTAGGCTGTACGCCTCGTGAAACGTCCTGTAACAAAAGTTATAATGGTTTAAAAATTATCCTGCGAAATTGGGCCAACGACTATAGGAGCGCCCACACCTTTCAAAGGGGAGCGGCTGCTCACTTAGACAGAAACTTCAAGATTGAAGAAATCAAGGGGGAGCGCCCGCACGCCCTATAGCGGTGCACCCGTTCCAAGCGTTATTAAGTTTAATCTGAATTTTTTCTTTGATCCCGCCAATCCCACTCAGATCAGAAATTAATTAGTTTGTGAGCCATCCATATTTGTGACATTTTTGTAACAACAAAGCTCATTTACCCTGATATATGATAAGTGTAAACATGGTTGTGTGACATTTAATCGGGCTAATGTCATCAATTATTGTAAATTCATTTTTTTTAATTGCTGCATAGTTAAAAAAAACGACCTATGTTCAAAAGAATGTTTAAAAAATTGTGAAAATCCCAACAAGTAAAAATTAAAAAAGGTACTAATTTTAGATCACATATGTCTATTCCACATGTGATAATTTACAATTTGATACTATTAACACACTTTAACAATCTCACATTTACTGTTTGTAAATAGACTCTAAATCACTAACCGAATCTAAATTATGACCATGACAAATGTACATGTACACAAATCATCAATTCAAACCATAAATTTCTGACCATGGTATACAAGTGGATAAATGATCAACCCGAACCATATCAAGATATCATTGGTGTGGGCCGTGTGTCTATATATTTACGATAGACCACCGCGATTTTACCGCCATAATGTTAAAGTATATATATACTCATTTCTACAAGGTTCGTTATAGACAGTTGCTACTTGCGAGTTGAATATCACCTATAGTCTATGCTCTATAAACGTTGCACCTTTCATAACCATCAATTTCACCTTCTTCTTCAAATCTCAAAATTCAACAATCATCACTTCTCTAAGTTAAACAATTTTGATTTTGATTTTGATTTATTTTAATCCATAAAATCATCTTCCTCTTAAAATTCCTCCATTAAAACTCCTTCATCAATGACCTTCAACTCTCCAAACAATGTACTCTAGAGCTTACTCCAAATTCTCGAAATTCGCAATCGCAAATACGAAATTAGGGTTAGGGTTAGGGTTTTGGTCGAAATGTTATTCGACGGCGGAAAAAGGGAAGCGATTTGCGGCACTTTGGGGAAACGGCGATTATGGACGATTAGGTCTTGGAAGCGTCGATTCTCAATGGAAACCAGTAGTTTGCTCTGCTTTTGACGGCGATAATCTTCGATCGATTTCTTGCGGTGGTGCTCATACTCTTTTTTTAACAGGTTTTCTTTTACTTCGATTTAATTTTTCGTTTGCTCATGAAATTATGATTATTTAGTTTGAATTCGCGTATATGATCACTTTGATTTGTGATTATAACTTATAAGCTTAGTTTGATTTTATGATTAGGTTAATTTTTTTTTTGTAGTGAATGCATGTTTTTGATATTTTTCAAAGTTTTACTTGAATGTGTATAATATTTCGGAGGAATTCAGTTTTAGTTGTCATATATGACAGAATCTGGGTGTGTTTACGCCTCCGGACTCAATGATTTCGGACAGCTTGGGATTTCGGATGATATGAATTATGCAATGGTGAGATATCGAGTGCCGAAGTTGACTGTGGCAGAATGTATCATGTCCTGCAATGTCTTCTGTAATTTTTTTGGACTTGTGGTGTTTTTACTTGCAAAATTTTTTTCATTGTGGATCAAATGATTCAAATTAAGTTGATTTGCTTTAATCCTCGATATGGATGTTTTAACCGGGCACTCTCGAGTGTGAATGGGAGTGCAATTGCAATGCTGCAATTGGTAGGCTTGAAGAATGAAGATAAGGTATGAGTCGGCTGTGAGGTATAACTGCATAAGTGGAGGGAGATAATTATGATTAGTTTTCATTTTCTTTTGGTAGTTGTTATAGGATTTAATGTTATTGAAGCATTTTGAATTGGAAACACATCCACATATATTGCATACGGCACTCTCACTCCCTACTGATTTTTGTGTTCCGTGGACACTGCAGATACGTGTGGAATATATTTGGCTAATATTGGATAGTCAGGATCTTCAAATTTAAATAGTTGTACCCTTACCACTAGTGACAAGGGATATAAAGATTCCGGGGGCATGAATACTACTCGTAATTTACACCGGAACTTGTTTTTGACTAAAAACTCAGACATAACTCTATTCTGTCGGTTCACAACTCATACAATAGCAGACGTTGCAGTTAATGTTGTATTATTACAACTGCTTATTCATTGCTGTATTTGTAACTTTCTTTTGCTTCAAGGGCTGATTTTTTTCAACATGCTTTTGCTTGTATGAACTTGTTAGAACATTTTAGGACTTAGGTTACTTTATCTGAACTTATTTTTCCTGAGAGTCGAACCTTATTTAGCCACTGGGGGGTCAATGTTCTGTATTCTTATGTATTAATTTGACATGTTTCTTTTTTCTTGATTTTGTCTGTGCTGTAGAAGCAGGGTTTGGCTATGGCTGTGGCTGAATTGCCATTAAATTGCAATTTTTTATAATCTTTATATTTTTCAGGAACCGGCTAAAGTTTCTGGAATTGAAAAAGAGATTAAACATATTTCGGCTGGTTACTTTCATTCATGTGCTATTACAGGTCAGCAGTTTGACCTTATGCTTGCATATTCTCAAGTAGTTGATTGTTTTTTTTTTTTTTTTTTTTTTTTTTTT
>PYUH01003976.1:1792776-1846958 GCA_016808085.1 Suaeda aralocaspica
TTTTTTTTTTTTTTTTTTTTATCAGAGATTCAGAGTAGCTAAAATAATCTCCTTGCTCTATTATAAAAAAAGCTCTTCAATTGATATACTCCCTCTGTTTTTATTTACTTGCTACATTGGACTAAAATATGTGAGAGCTTTTTAGTCCGTATGTAGCAAGTAAAAAAGGACGGAGGGAGTACTAAAGTCTGATATTTGTGGAAGGTAAAAAGATTTGGAGTTTCCTTTCCTATAATTTTTCTTGGATAACACTAACTTATTGGCCAGCTTAAGTAGAAATGATTATGGATCTGATGTTATATTGCATCTGTGCACCATACTGCCCCCCAAGTGAAAAATGAATTAAGGACAACCTGGAAAACACACACAAGCTTGTATGAATTTTTTTCGTTTAATACCCTTGTTTTTAAAGATTTAAATTTTTTAACTGTATAGTCTTTCGTAAACCATATACGGTGTAGAATTGAATCAACTGACATCTTTGCATTTTGATAAGCTGTGTCATTTAAGTTCCAAGACTTCCCAATGTTGTGCCATCTTTCATTTCACTTAATGTTTTCAATTTTCTTCATATTGCAGTGGATGGGGAGCTTTATATGTGGGGAAAGAATTCTAATGGACAGCTTGGTTTTGGAAAGAGTAATCATCTATCTTATAGCTTTGTGCAGCTGTGTTTTTTATAGTGTTTGTGCTCTCATCCTTTAATTTCCATGTTTTCATGGCAACATTTATGCTTTGACTGCTGTCAGTCTTCTCTACTCTCAATTTTTTGTTTTAAATTTCTTTGTCAAAGGAGTTATCATCTTGTTATAAATCAGTATTTGCTTATATAAAGAGTATACCTCTGTGTGTCATTGCTCTGCTGCTTTACAAGCAATGATGTTGAACTGGTCATTTATTTGATACTTATGTTGCTTTTTTGGGGTTATTCTTGTTCACTTCATAGTCAATGTTTTCTAGATACTGCTTGCTGAATTTGTGCAATTTTGCGACTCCAGAACTTTAGTTTTACCTCATATATCTGAATAATGCATAGTTGCTGTATGTTGGAACTTTAGATGACATTGGAGAAAATAATGTTAGTTGCTTTTCATCTGAATCTTAGTTATGTATTTTTTTCAATATTTAAATACAAATGACGTATCTAAATTTTGGCTAGGTTAGATTTTGAGAAATATATTAAAAACATTATCTTCATGGTGTCTATTTAAGCATGCAACATCTCAACTCCCTTATTTCAATCGAATAAAGCATTTCATTAATAATTAGCTTTTAAAATTTTGTTGGTGTACATTTTCTTCTTCACATCTTATCATTTTCCTTGAATTCAGTATGATTTCTGATTTGATATTTAACAATTGGTATCATTCTTTGTATCTATTAGGTGCACCTAAAGCTGTCTCAAGACCATCAAAAATTGAATACTTGAATGGTATCGTTGTTGAAATGGCTGCATTAGGATCAGAGCATTCCATTGCTATTACTGGTATGTTCTTTTAATTATTGTAAACACCCTGTGCATATTTAGATGAAGTACTTCCGCCACGAATTAGTTGCAAACAAACTATTATTTTATACCTAGTTTGTTGCAAATAATGCTAGTAATTTATTTAAGAAATTATATACAAAGTATATTTTTTCTTGAAATTCTTATCTGTTATTATTATTTTTTTTTAAATTAAAAGATGAAGGTATCACCTTGAGCTGGGGAGAAGGAGATTCTGGAAGACTTGGTCATGAGCGTCAATCAGGCTTGTTTGGTTTTTTAAGCAACCGGAGGTATGTAAAGATATCTTTTACTCTTTAAGTTTTAATTATATGCACAGTTTTCCTTGAGTTAAGCTAGTGTCGTCTCCGTTTCTCCGCACTTTTACAGGTCAGTTACAAGTAATAGCATGTTGTAGTGATCTCAGCAAATGTATCACTATTTTTTAACCACATTCCTATTACATTAGGGTTGTTTCATTTGTCCACATGTGAGTTGTTAAGAAATACAAATAGCTTAGGTACATACATTCTTTAGTTTAAAAAAATTAGGCGACCTACAAGGCTCGAAATACTAACCTGCAGCATACATTCAATTAATGTATCACCAACTAAGTTAAAGTTACCAGGGAAAATAACTATAATTCAATGTTTTATAGTAGTCAATTTAGCCACATTTTGTATTAAAAAAATAACTATTGTTTGAATTATGCAATCTCTTTTTTATGACCCTATGTACTTCGTGGGAAATAAACTAGCTGTTTAAAAACCCATTTGCTAATAATGTGCTTGCTTCCATTTCTCTCTTTGAATGTTGTCTAGATTGTTGCATTCAAGAAAAATAACTGTTGCTAGGTTACTCCATACCACTTTATGCCTTATTACCCTATATTAGTTTGAGTTTGATACACCAAATAGGCAATAATTGCGAGTCATCAACACCATTACATTTTCACTGTGTTATTTCGGGCATATTCTTTTAAGTTTTGAGCTTTGCTGTATGATGAGTCTTCTTGTTCAATGTGTTTGTTGCAGTGAATATACTCCTAGGCTTATCAAAAGGCTTGAAGGGGTGAAGGTACTCCATAGATTTATTTTTGAAATGTAGGGCTTAATATCGTAAGATGTTTTGGTCATCTAAGGTTTAACATGGTTTATGAACTATATATTGTTGATTAGGTCAAAACAGTTGCTGCTGGGTTGCTGCATTCAGCTTGTATTGATGGTATGCGTTGTGGAGTGTTATACTTCGAATAACTTCATTCTTGTAAATAGTTGGATTAAATGTCTTTTGTTTCTCTCTGATTCTGCAGAAAATGGAAACGTCTTTATATTTGGCGAGAGAAAAACAAATAAGCTTGTGAGTTTGTAAAATGGTTTGTTTTCCTAATTTCTTTTTCTTTCTTGTTTGTTAATCCCATAGAACAAATCAATTTGCAGAGATTTAAGAATTCGGAATATGCTAGTGGGCCATCAATAATGTCGGAACTGCCAATTTCTGAAGAAGTTGCCTGCGGTGGTTATCACACCTGTGTCATAACAAGTATTTTCTGAATCTTTCTTTTTCTGAATATAATCTGGATTCTCATCATGTCCATTTCTGACACATGACTTAATAACAACAGACTACTATGATCTTGTTGGCCCTTCTTAGGAGGGCCTTACAAATTTGTAGAGCTAAAGAGGTCCTTTCCCAATAAGGAATCTGTCTGTATTCTGGCTGTGACTTCTGCATGATTTGCGGGGTGACTTGAAAATTGAAAATTAAAAAAAGCAATATAATTGCGGGACTCTAAAGACCAACATTTTAAACTTTATGCATGAAAGCTAAGGGATGAATCTTCATTTTTGATTTATTTGTTTATATCTTAGCCTCTTTTCAAATGAACTGAACTTTCCAAATTGTAGCTCTGTAAACATTTTTCCCAAGAAAACTTGCTTGAGATATGATTTTGATTTTATATAGTTGTATCTAAACTATCAGGGTTTGCAAGACTTGAGATGTAATTGGTAGTTCCTAAATATATGGAAATTGACAAATAGCAGTTGGAGAGCACTCCCTACCCATAAGATGAACTTTTTGTTTGGAGAACATGAATGCTTACTCGGCCTTGTAAGTTAAATTTTGTAGTTTGCTGATTGTAAATTTTGTTACAGGGAATGGACAGTTGTATGCATGGGGTTCAAATGAAAATGGATGCCTTGGCATTGGGTATGCATCCATTGATCTAAATGAATTTATCTATGTGATACTTGACATACTAATAGCAATCCTTTTAACTCTCTTATATTTCTTTTACTGATTTAGCTGTACAGATGTCATTTATTCTCCTGAGAGAGTTGACGGTCCTTTTTTAAGGCAGTCAGTGAGCAAGGTTTGTGCTATTCTTGGAATGTGTAGTAGTTATCTTTTTATTTTTTATTTTTGTGAACCTAGATTTTTAGTCCCGGGGCATGTCGAAAATGGTTAATATGTCCTCTTTTCACTTTCTTTGTTTCTCAACTTTCGTATGATTGGGAAATTTGAGACAGTGAAAATACATCATCTTCATGAAGGCCTATCTCTCTTTTTTAATTTTTTCATTACTTGTGCATTCATATTTTTACCTTCATCGCATCAGGTATCTTGTGGTTGGAAGCACACAGCTGCAATTTCAGGTTGGTAAATGTTGTTGCAAACCTATGTTTATTATTCAACTAAAATTGAACCCCATGTTTTTCATATTCTGAATCTTATTGATTGTTGTATTTCTATTGGGTGTTCATATCTTTTATTCATCAAGATGAATGATATGGTCTCACTTTAAGTTTATGTTGAGTCAGCAGACTGTCATTGCTTACGCTTATTTTGTGTGATTTACATGATGTTTGGTAGATGGCTATGTTTTCGTATGGGGCTGGGGAGGTTCTCATGGAACATTCTCTGTGGATGGTCATTCTTCCGGTGGACAGTTGGTTTGTTCCTCTCCTTTATGCATCTCTTAGAAATATCTTTTTTGGGCACTTCTTATTATCAAGGTTATATACTTATCTTGTTAATTTCTTAGAACGTGATTAATCTATTAGATTCCTTTACGGTTTCATATTGGTGGTTGTTTACACTATATATAAAGCATGGTTATATTGAAAATATAGGTAGTCATCCAATGCTGTGAATCAGCATTTCTTACCCGATACCCATCATCAATGGCTGAAAATAAAGATGATTTTCTTACGAAAATGGAAAATTACACTAATATAAATGATGATTCCACTTTCAAGAGGTGGATCCTAACTCAAGCTTTCGAGTGCCTTGATCTCTCTTACAAAACTCAGAGCAATATTCAAGATCACCCTCCTTTCTCTAATTTACTCTTATTTAGAGGAAAGTACCCCCAACAAACTTCTAGCTTCTCCAAGATTCTAATAATACTCTAATTGTTTTTTCTCGAAATTGCCCTTCTCCCCACTACTCAGTTCCTAGCACCCGGTGAAAATATTGAGTTGTCAACCGTTGCCTCATTGATAGCATTTTTTTTCTTCTACCACCCACCCTACCTCTCCTCTCCTTTTCCCACTCCACCTGTATCATACCTACACATTGTGTCCTCTTATTGGTGTTCTTTGATCAGCTGACGTATCTTTAACATGCCATCTATATGCTTAACCTTAAAAGATGGGTTAAAATCGCTCTTTCAGCCTGGCACAACAGGATTTAGAATAAGTGGGCAATAATTGTCTGTCCTGAACATAAATAAGAAATAGGAGGATTAGTAGCGAAATTTTGCAACATGTTTAGGGAAAGAGGTTAAAACACTAGTATAATGGAACAGATTTAGTGTGTTTGAATTCCCTACAAATTGTTATAGGATATTAGGATGTATCATGTATGTGACTTTTCACCAGCTTTCAGAACAATTTTATGAATAATGACATATTGCCTCCGGGTTTTAGTTTATCTAGTTTGATCACATGGATCTTGTTGTCATTGCTGTGATGGGTCTGATAAATGTGAAGCCACGAAACTTTTGCAGTCACATTATGGTCTAGCATTCTTATTGATCTAGATGCTAGATATGGGAATACTAATCAAGCATTGTTATTGTTGTTTCTGATGGGTCATGGGTCTCTTAGACACCTTTTTTACTAGTAAAAAAAACCTGAAATCTTCAAGAAGCCTCGAAAATTATAACTTTTGAATGTATTTTTGCTAGAGTATTTCTCGAAAGACTTTCTTTCCATGGTGTGTGATTGGCCATTTTTCTTTGTTCTATTGGCATGTATATCAATATATGGAGCCAAGTGCAAGGCTTGCCTTAATTTGCCTTTTTATTCAAGCTTCCTTGAGGTTTGGCTATTATATTTGTTAGGAGGGGTTGTTTTAGGCCCATTGCAATGTGTGTGATGAGTATGGATTGAATAAATTGGTAGGAGTAAGGCGTTTTCTAGAAGTTGCATAGAACCAAGATACGATCCATTGTGATTCATCTCTATGACGCTTTGATTCGTCCCTTCTACCTATAATTTTTTGACCCATTTTATTCCAAAAACCCCTTGTTTTGATAATTGTTGGAGGCTACTCAATCTTGTTTTGTACATACAAGATTGACTTGCCTACGACTGAGTAGCGCATGAGCAGCCAGTTGACTATGGACTACAATACTAAATTTCGAGTTGATAATCAAATGTTCCGTTTTTCCGGAAAAAATGACTGAAATTTTGGTGTGGTCTCTTCTAGTCACAATTAGAGGGTCCTTCGATAGTTACTCGTAGTTCACAAAATTAGGAGATAGTGTCAAGAAATTAAGAAAGACTTTTACATGTTTAGTGCTTCAAACTATGCATAAGATTTCCTGCAACATGTGGGAGAAAGATATGGTGAAAAAAGATGAGAACCATTTAACCAAAAAAAATTTGACATGAAAAAATTGTTGTTTACTTTCAAAGGGTTCCAGGGTCTAAAAAAAAATTAATGACTTAAAATTTGACATGGTCCCCCTTGGGTCAAAAAAGGGTCCCCAAAGTGGTTTAGGGTTCAAAAGGTCATAGTTAGCGTGGGGGGAATGAAAAATTATTGTTTCTCTAGTTTGGAAATCTTTTATAGAGGGAACTTAACAATTTTTGAGATGCAAAAATTTGGTGGGATAAGTTAGTGGTATCTGGTGGAAAAATGGACGAAAACTAGACGGAGCATCATAGCCTAATCAATCCTGTGAAGCTAAATACAAAGGCTATAACTCACGTTGTTTTGGGATTCTGAGACCTTGGGAAAAAATAGCCGAAAATTTACATGGTGTCCTTTGGGCAAAAGAAAGGTCCCTATACAAATGCTCAGAGTTCAAAAGCTAATAAGAGTATGTTAGCAAAACAAGAAAAACCAATTATATGGTACTCTAATGGAGGAAAGACATTGGAATCGAAGGAGGCTCGTATTCCATTGACTATTAATTCACTCTAAACATGTTTTTAGTGCATGAAACCAAAGCGTGTGGGGAAAAGATGAAGCGCAAAGAAGACGGGGCCTAAAACGGTTCTTCATAAGTTGAAATAAAGAAGAGTTGCATGATAGGAGTATGATATAGTGTAGATTTTTTTTGATAATATTGCAAAAATGGATTAGGCATCTGTCCTCTTAATCTATATAGTGTGTTATATACTTTCAAGCCGTTTTTGATGGTCTAGTGCTCTTCCCTTGATTTGAGGACTATGAGGCCAACTTTCTTAGGACTAAAACCCTCGAAAAACTTGACTTATAATCTTCGTATTTGGCTTTTGGAGGGCCTTTCGGGCTCCGGCTTGTTTTGTTCTCAATTTCACTTTCTTATTGTAATCTTGGGATGACCCGCAACTGTTTTTAGCCTTTAATAACTTGATATGTATTCTTTTTAGAGGATTTTCGAAAAAAAAAACACTTGTTTTTTTGTTATCCGGGCCCTTTTTATGACCATTCGAACCCCAAGAAGTTGTTCGATGGCCTTTTTAGACTCCATGACACCATGTAAAAATTTTCGACATTTTTGTTTATAAGACCCTTGAACCTCCTAAAACTAGATTATAGCCTTCGTTTTTGGCTTACGGAGGGCTACTCGGGCTCTGTCTTGTATTGTTTTCACTCTGTATTTCTCTTACGTGTTGTAGGTGACCCACGCTCGGTAAAAACCTCTAAAAACTTGTTATCCTCCCTCTTCAAACAATATTCGAAAAGGACACACTAGTCTTTTTACTCTCCCATAACTCTTCTTACGACCTTTCGAACCGAGAAAAGCTTATTTTCTTATACGTGTTCCCGTTTTCTTCTTGTCGGAAATACGTGTTTCCTGGTTTCAATTTCCGTTTAATATCTTGTGAGCATTTCACTATAAGTTTACTAGTATGCTTAATTCTTCAACCAATCCAATTTTCCGGCTGTTAGTTTGGGAACCTTCCTGTAATCTAGTTTCTGTTTGAGAAGAATCAAGAGTTTTGAAGATGATTGTTCCTAGCATTCCATTTTTCTACTGTTAATAGCTCTACATATACTCATAATTTTCTACCTAAAACAGGGCCATGGGACTGATGTTGACTACATTAAACCAGCTGTCATTGATCTTGGCAGCAATGTAAAGGCCGTGGAAGTATCATGTGGATTCAATCACACTGGTGCCATATTTGAGCACATGTAACTTCCGAGATGAAGGTAGTCTTGTCACGGTTTTGGACCAGCCTGCTCCAAGAGCTTCTATATCTTATACTAGGTACACCGATACACTATACATGTTGATTTCATCTTACTTCTTTTGTGTTACTTCCCTTAGTAAAATATATACTCAATTAGTCCTGAACTTCCTGAATCCTGAAATCGGCACCAGCTCAACTGTATATTGAGGGCAATCTGAATCAGTTACTTGGGGTGAAGGGTATTGCTGTTAATGTACCATATGCGTGTATACTGTATAGTATTGTAAATGCAACTTTAATAAGCTCCATGTTGTGTAATTTATGCTGACATGAAATTAGCTGAGAACCAAATAAAGCTTGATCGGTTTTGTTATTAGACCGTTTGGGCATCTTTGTTCCAAATAAGCATTTGAATATGGTTCGACAAATCGAACTGATGTGGCGTTACTCTTGGCTTATTACACGTCATATCTTGGAAAACCGCCTTCGCATTTACACTATACTCTTTTCTCTCGATAAATGGAAGCTATTTGCTGATTAATCTATATATGTTGTGCAGTTCAACCATTTGATTAACGACTTTGTTGCTTAGTGAATGTCTCATTTACATGTCTTCTAATTGTTATTTCTTATGTGAAGATAGGCTTTATGCCTTTGTGGTTCAATATTCTTTTGAAACAGGGTGGGGCTACTTGAAGATGACTTTGAGTTTTGGGTGTAATTATTGTGGGCATCACGTGATTAATCATCTCTTGGTAATTACATTATATTCTCTAATTTGGATTTCTTGAACGCAACATATTATACCATGACTTCACAACATAATATTTTATTAAGCTTAAACCTAGTAGACTATTAGACTCTTATTTGTTTTACTAGCCGTGGCGCAAGAAAATTCCATCGAAAAGGGGAACTGTATCTTAGTTGTTAACTGGAATATAGCCTAGATAATACACCAAGCATAAGAAATAATGGGGGAATGGTCTATGGCTCCACGCTAATAAGATATGTCTAATCTTTCATGCTCGTACCAAACAAATGTAGATACGGATTATTGTATTACTGCCTTCATCCTTTTCTTTTTTTTTTTTTTTCTTTGTAAGGGTTTGGCACTACTAGGGGTATCTCAGTTTGTTAAAGCTTCCCAAACTTTTTAAGAGTGGAACCGATTCTCACTACTTGCAGTATTCCCTAGCACCAAAAACGGGAATGTGAAAAAGATACAAAGAATTGGTTAGTTTAAGGCTCTAAGCTTTCAACATTTGAGACAAAGTAGGAAGGAAAAATGTTTGTTGTGCAGTACGGCTATTGTGGTAAAATGTTGTGAAATAATGAAACAAAGAACTAGTAAAGAGAAGTCGAGAAGAGAAATGGGGCAAAGATAGATGAAAGAATGTTGACAAGTCCATGTTGATTACTCCAGTCACTGAGCTAGATGGCCACAACAATTCAGTTGTGCAGTATGGCGGATAGGCACTTGTTATACAAATTGGATCTTGATATATCATATTCACATCAATTAAATTGCTGTGGTTCTTGACATTTATATTTCATGGACCCACTAGAATTATATTTTTGGCTCTGTTGCACTATGTTTGAATTAATGGTGACTTGTGACATTACAATTTCTCTTATAAATAAGATGGTGAAAGACCGCAAGTCATTTTGAAAATAAAAATTAAAAAAATAAATAAATATTAGTGATGAAACATAGATATTAAAATCTTTGTATGATGATCTTTTTTCCTACCGTTTTTTTAGGTCAATATTTGAAATTAAATTAAATGGATGGGGATATGACATACATCAATTTTTGGGAATTTTCCTTTTGGTATAGAACAATGTTGAAAATTTAAACAACAAATAAGAGTAGGTTTAGAATTTTAGTTGCCCATGTGCTACCAACTTCTATATTTATTTTGTTCACTTTTTTGTTATACTTGAATTGATTAGGTTGTTATATGTCTGTACTATGTACTAAAGAAAGTCACTACTAAGATTTTAAAGAGTGAAATACGACTCTAATAATTACGTTTCCAACTTAAGTAATTTGATTTTGAATCTCTAATTAAATACTTTGTAAGTTACCAGTGTCAATTGTTAAATTAAGATTGACAATAAAACTTAACAACATTCACAATTTTTCTTAATATTTTTTTCGGCTTTCCTCATTGTAATTATTGATGATTAAACATTTTATTGTATTTTAGGATTAAATTTATTATATTTTATTTTAACTACTTAATTCCAAGTAAAAGCTTACTTTAGAATGTTTGTACGATATTTAATCATCCTACCTCTATATTTAAGCCAAGAATTGATGATCAATAATTGGAGTAATACCACTTTATGAGTAAGTGATGATTAGTGTAAGTCAATAGAAACAACGCATTTCCAGCTGACTAACATAACCTATATTTCCTAGAGCTTAGCTCTCCAAGTCTTTCTTCTCCCCCCTACAAGTACTACACTGTGACTCCCATCTATCATTAACTCATAATTGCATTCCTATGGTCCCCATCATTTAGACTTCAAGGTTACCTATCTTTAGTAACCAATTGGATGCTTCCACGTCATCAACTTGTCAGCTTATGCTGTCTAGAAATTAATCAGCTAATGTAGAGGAAATTGAATGAGAATAATTTTAACAGTTTTTACCTAATCTTGAGAATGAATGTTTTTTCCTCCTCTTGCAAATGTTGGGGAGGTTTTTGAAAATTTTGAAATTATGGTTCATGAAAGTTGAGGACTATAATAGTCAACCACATCTTTCTTAGAGGAACTTTGTCATCTATTAATATTATCATGCTTGAAATGATTCCGCTTCTATATGTGTTACTGACTTGACTTTAACCTAACTTATTATAAACTTTTAATAATGCTAAGCGAGATAGAGTGATAGACCTAATGCGTAGTACATATATATGAATGTGAATTCATATTAGCTTGTGTTTTTTTGACAAGAAATGGCTTGAAATTAGACCAGTCTGAATATAATTTAATTTGCAACATTGTTTATCGTAGAGTTTATCTAAAAAATAAACAAAAAAGTGAAGCTAATAATGATTTTTTTTTTTAAAGGTGGTTAAAAGAAACTATTTTTTTATAAACGCACAACTATTGCCAAATACTATTATTACAATAAAATTTTACAAGTTGAAAAATTAGCCGTTCTCTTCACAATAACAATAACAACAAAAGGTTCACTCCTTTTATTCACAAACTAGTTATGTGATTTCGAGACACAATGATCTATGGCTATGGTCAAACAAACGGTTAATCTTTGGGTTTGACTTTTAAATGGTAAATAACATAACCTAGGGTGAGCAAAAAGATGGCATTATTCCACTAATCTACTATTGTGTGTGCATTTATAGAGTTGAAAAAGTAGGTTTATGATAAACGAACCCACAAACATTTATACTAATACCATTGAATTGGGAGTTGGGTAATTAAATTGAATGGAAGCCCTGAATTTACTTCCCACATTTATTGACCTACCTCTCCTTTCATTCCTACATTGTGACTTTTCTTTTCAGAACCATTAAATAAAATGGAGCATACTAAAGCATTCGTTATATATAGTCACTCTCGAAAGAATTTGAATGTTTCTAATCAAAGGTTATAAGAGCGAGTATCTAATTGCATGCATTGCCATTAACATATTCAAAATCAATGAATTATCAAGACTCACATCTGTTGTCTATGCACTTTGCATATTTTTTTCTTAGATTAAAAAGGATGAGATCAGATGGATTAACTATGTGCGATATTGTTTGTATATACAATCGACTATACTTTTATGAATTAAGACTTTGATTTTGTTATAGTTGTTGTCGTCCACAAAAGTACTCATATGAGACAATTAAATAACACTAGTACTGTACAAGATAATAAATGTAAGATAATTTGTAGATGATAGTAGATGAAGTGAACGTAGTGATGAATGAAGGAGGGCAAAGGGTTTACCTGTTGTGCATGGGAGCCTTACAATGACTAGCAAAAAGTAGGGTGTCAAAACTTCCTCAAATTAATAATAACCTAATCATATCATTTCATGACTTGTACCTACGTGAAAATATTTTTTTAGGGGAAAAAAAAAAAAAAAAAGAACATTTAATTTACGTAGTATTTGTATTTTAATTGCATTCAAAAGAAAAGGGTTTGGTCATTGTGTTATCTCGTGTCAAGTGTCAATTCCATTCTTCTAAACAAAACCATATTTAAAAATTGAAAGAATAAAATAAAAATTATTAATAAGTTTGTCTTGTTATGTGTCACTCTTTTTGTTTGACTGTTTTGGACGACAAATTAAATTACATAGAAAAGTTACATTACTTTTAGCCTAGCTAACTGTTCTGGTGGTGGTAGCAGGTGACCCAGGCCTCAAGGAGGAGTGATTTTCATGTTTTTTTAAGTCAATAAAGCTGGTTTTTAATATTGATATTATAATCCAAAAAATTGTAAATAATGCAAATAGAATTTTACTTTGGCCCGATTCATTTGGATTGAATTTACGTGAATTGAATTGAAAGAAATACTCTATAATATTACGTATGAAATGTAAAATCGTCTGTCCATTAAAATTTATTATTAACACATTGAAGTAAAATGACTGATTAATTGTGTTAAATTTTGCGACGAGTAAAATTCTATTTCCACATTAAGTAGTTTGAATACTAATATGATGAATACATACGTCTTTGATGATGTTATAGTAAACTATCATTTTATAAATGCACAATGAAATCATAAAAAGTATTGTAAGGGTGATTAGTTTGGTATTGATTTGAAAATGTCATAGATACATATGTGTTAACTAGGTGTTGACATGTAATTAAAAAGGTCTAAATCAAAGTTGCAAATTGAAAATGTATACTCTGGTATTAATAGCCTTTGAATGCTTCTGATGACTATCACCAATTTTTTCTTTGGACCACCTCAATGTCATATAGCAACTTATTATGAGAGTGAGGGGTAGCTCAAGTGGTAAAAGCTTTTCTCTCGGTTTCAGGTGATCCTAGGATCGATTCTCATCCCCGCCCTTGTGGCTCCCTAGCACCAAAAAAAAATATATATAACAACTTATTATTATTTTTTTATTTATTATTTTTTTATAATGGGCTATGAATTTTAGCTAAGTTAGTAAACTAATTATGTTGACTTAATTAATTAACCTTTTGTACTGTATAGTGAAACGATCTAAAGTGATTGTGGCAACAATCAATTAAGTACATTGCATATGAAGAAATAATGCATTCAACTGCGAATGCTTTTACAAAAATAAACACATTATCCCAACTATGAGTTTTAAGTACATAACACATTCTCGATCTATCATAATCCTATATGACTAGTGATTCTGTGAATATTTGACCTAAAAATTCAAATGCAATTTATAAATTTGATAGATAGACTGTACAATCGAATTAGATAAAATCGTTAAGGCATTATATTTTTCAACTTCATAAATTAATTTTGATTAGTTACCACTTACCGGCAATTGATTATAATTTAAGTTTATGTCAATTTATACTTTATTTGGATTAAATTTATATACTCCATATCCATCTATCTGACTATTCTTCATAAATCATTAAATCCCAATCTCTAATCAACCTCAATAACATATTTGTATCACATTGAATTTTCTCCTAAGACCCCAACACATATACACAATAGCTAAATAAAGATGAACAATCGAACACACATTAACACTGTAAAAAATAATTGGCAACTCACTGATTATAGGAGCCCTGGCCTGGCCCCTGGCATTCTATTTACATGTGAATTGTATTATAACCTACAATATTATAATTACAATTATGCCCTTAACATAATACTCTATTAGACATATATAATAGAGGGCAAAAGAGTAAATTGAAAGCAAACAATAGCATGAAAAAAAGAGTAATAAGTAATTAATGATGAATAGTAAAGTTGCAAATTCCCAAAGCACAATTAGGCACTGAGATTTAGTGACCTCAGTTATAAAAAAAATAAAAAATAAATAAAAATATGTAGACATGCATAGAAATAAATAAAGAAAGAAAGAGGGTTTATTTTGTTCCTGTGTTACTATTACCATAGCCTCCTTAGCCTTTAGGTTTTATTTTTGAGTTTACTGCCCCCTTTGACTTGATACTTTTTACTCTGACCTTTTTTTTTCTCTTATAAAAAGACTACCTTTGTTTGAGTTTTTGCTCAATCAATTCAATTAGGGTTTCATCATCATCTTATCTTTTCTTAGAGAGAGAAAAAACATACACTTTTCTTATTAACTTTGAGGGGAATGTTGGCTGGCTCGAAGGCTTTCCTCCATACATACATACACCCATCATCATACATACATACATACATGTTGATGATGATGATCATCATCAATTATTCATGATATGGTCATGGTGGTGGTGGTGAGGAAATTTTGTGAGTAGAGGCTTCGGACCAGGCTTCATTCCCCTCAAAAATTTCGAACATTCTGTCTTGTCAATACTCATATTTGACATCGGCTAGAGTTTCCAAAACCAAATATATATACAAATAAATTAGCTAGCTAGGCGGACAACCCGAGTCAATTTTTTTTTTTATCGAAACGAAGATCGATTCGATCAAAGGGTTCGGTTGAGGGGTATGTTGTCTGGCTCGAGGTCATGTAGAAGGTTAATTTAATTTTTGTAAATCTCCTATTTTTCTTCTTTTTTTGTTATTTTGGTTTCAATTTTTTGCAAATCATTTATTGGGTTTTTTTTTTCCCTATATTTAATTTGCATAAAATTAAGAAGAAAAATATGGAGTTTAAATGAAATTATAGAAACCCTACATGATTCTCGGACCAGGCTTCATTCCTCCCAACCTTCTAACTCTTTTTTGCTTAATTATACTCATTTTAACATGCATGTTTTTGGATTTGAGGTATGTTCTTATTTTCTTCTCCTAATTAATCATTAATCATTAATTTATATCTCTAATACTAATTATTTTGTTTGTTTGTTTAACTCTCTTAATTTTCTGAGGTTGAAGCTGAAATTATTATGAGGATACATGAACCCTTCAATTCAGAATCTTAGATCTTGGGTTTTATCCTATGGTTTTAACCCCCTTTTTTTTTTTTTTTATCTTTAAATTATCCTAACTAAGTTGACTTTGTAACCTTGGATTCATTCAACAAGTTGGTTTAATTTTTTTAAAAAAAAAATATAAAAATGCATTAAAATTTTATGTTTTCTTGTTCATCATATACGTTGTCTTTGGTTTGATTTGACAAGTATTGATGTATATCATACAGCTCATAAGTCACATCTAGCTATATGTATTATATACGTTATACCCTAAGTTAGTGAATTCTACATATACATTTCTTGGGTATGTAAATGTAAATTATGAAGAAATTTTGGGTTTCAACTGTTTATTTCACATAAGGACATTTTTTTTTCATTTATTATTGTCGCTTCTTATCATTTTACTGTTTTTGTTTTGTGATTTGTTTTTAAGCTTTGGCTTGCTTAATTCATTATATTTCAATACTTAAGCAAATTTCCCCATGTAATACTATCTATTAATTACTTATTATATTTTGCTATTTGTACTTATATGTTAGGGTTTTTTTTTTTGTGATTTGTATAAGTTTTGGGAAATGTTAACCAGGTTGCTTTGTTCGTTTGAACCATATTATTAAGGAGTCCGAATCGTCGACGACCCACCTGATTGAACTACGGCTATAATATAGGCGGTCCTCGGATCGGAACACTAGCTATTTATGATCGAAACAAATGAATCTAAATTAGTTAGCAGGTCGTTTATGTATTTTATTTGGTGCCAAGTTATTGAAATTTGGTTTTAAATAACTAATGTTTGTTTAGTAATCAATCTATGTTTACATATATTACACATCAACAATTGCTCTTAAGTTTCATTTATGCGTTTCCTTTTTCATGACTTTCATTGTTGCTCAATTCAACATTTAGGGGCATAAAATGATAATCGAGATCGATAATCGGATAATTTTCTTCTAGTAAAATATTATTGTAACATTTTAGTTCTTTCGTTTTTGGAAAACAGATTAATTATTGAGAGACTATTCAAAGTATAATACGTAGTATGTGCAATAATTCAAGGATGTTTTGGAAAATGAAATATCTACAACAAAAAATTACAGCATATATTTTGGTAGAAATTTATAATATAATGTCACTGATGGCAAAAGCCCGTCATTGAAATGTTTGGCAATTACACATAGAAAATGTAGGCTTTGCATAAAAAAAAAATCATATGAAATTGGATGTTGCCATTCTTTAATTCAAGCCAAGGGCTGTTACGTTGGTGGTATGGATCGGCTGGACTAGATGAAATTCAATTTACATTCTAGGTTTATGTACATTTCCTGATTGTGGTATCAAGAGGAGCGAAGTATATATTGGTTGGTATAGACGAGATGCAATAATATGATTTGAGTCGATCTTTAAGTAGCACGAGTACTCGGTATATATTTTAAAGATTTTAACCAACTAATATAGTTTGTATAAATAGCTTATAAGGTTGTAATTGATTGTACAAAGTGAAATTTGTCATTATTTTAAACTACTTGTAAAAATCATTGTATGTATTGAGCTAATTTCCTCTACCAAATGAGTGAAAAATGGTAAATTATGAAACTGTAAAATTTCAAAAATAAATTTTAAATAAAAAGAGTATCCCAATTACTACGTATCTCAATATAAAATGTCAGTAATATTAGCCAATAATATGTGCTTAGGAGAATTTGGTCATGTTACAATATCAGTGAACATTAAATGTCAAACACGAATTCAGTATCAGTCTAAGACAATGTAGTAAGTCATAAGATACTTTACTATAAATGCATCAGCGATGTTAACTATGGAGCACTTCATTTTTACGGAGAATTGATAAAATTAAAGAAAAGAAAACAATTCTTTCAAAGAACCACCTTAATTATGTTATTACTAATTTACTTTGTTAATTGTTATATTAAAATGAAGTAGGGAACCACCTTAAGTAGGGAATAATATCGATCTAGCTTTAATCGAATTTTAAGGATAATTCATATATTTTAATGTTTATATTAGGCCTGTTCTTTTAGACTGAAACATAACTGAACAGAATTGAATTGAACTGAATAGAGTTGAACTTATTGAAGTGCCAAAAATTTCAATCCAAACCAACAAGACGTTATTTACACATTTGCTCATGACTACACAGTATAACAGTTGCTTTGAATTAGAAACATTATATGCAAGAATTGAAATTGTCGCCTATATAAACAAGGTTTTTAAGCTTTAATTTGTTCTTTTGAACTTGTTTCCATTACATTTCAGATTTTCAGCAAGCTCATTTTAGTAGCTTTTGAGTTTGTATTTTATTTTCAGTTTAGGTAAGCTCAAACAAGTTCATAAGAACATATATGGATTTGGAAGCAAAATTTTACCTTAAAAAAATTAAAATTAATACAAGTTTGTGAAGTGATTGAATGCATGAGTAGAGTAAAAATTCAAGGAGGATAAGCAAAAGGCAAACATGTGGGCAAGCTAAAATTTCTCATAATGTCTGCCATTTTAGAATAGAATAGAATGTTGACATTGACATTCACATTATTATAACAAAAAAAAAAAAAAAAAAAAAAGGATGAGATGTTGACAATTAACAATAATGGTACAATTCTTTAGATTTTATTGGTAAATTACCTCTCAAATAATTTGGAAAAAAAAAAACCCAAAAATGTAGGCTAGCTAATAAGTAAGTAAGTGACGCAAAGATAACATAACATGGAATAAATTATGATGATAAATTAAACCCTAGCTAAAATGAATGATGCACTGCAAAATAATTTATAGAGAGACCAACAAGAAAACACAGGTTTCAGAGTTTATATTCAGAAAAGTATTCATGATGCTTTTTTATGTTGCTAAGAATTTCAGTTACTATCCTTGGTAATCTAATTTAAGTTTAATAGTCCAAATAGTTTTGTACTGTTATTGATAATTGAGTTGTGTACTCTTCTCTCTAATGAGATGGTTTTACCAATTTGGTGGTATACTTTGAATATCGTAAATGATATACTTGGAACATTCAATTGGACATTTTTCATAGTTGATGATCATCATTGGCTTGATTGACTTGAGTGATCGATCGATTGATTCTCGGATCGATCAATACATTGAGAAAAACATGTACCGTTTCATTAAGCGTATATAAGGAGAATTTGAAATAATATGTAGTTCCTCAAATTTCAAAGACCAAAACTCATTTATCATCAAATGGTTGCACTTTCTGTCCTAACAAAACACGTTACTCTTTTCCTTTTATACTTTATTAGTCAATGACCATGCTAGTCAATATCTATTTACATATAGCAATCCAATAATTTGAATATTTATGATATTCTTCCTCTTTAGGTTATTAATTTTTTTTTTTTAAATATGGAGTGTATATCAAATATTTAAAATTGTAAATTTTTTTTTCTCTTGAATAATACGCCCACCGAATTCACTAGCATTTAGTTTTGATCACAACTGAATTCAGCCATGGTCATGCACCTAACTAGTTTATAGTAGGTTGGTTTTTTGATGAGAGTTTTCTGCATTCGAGTGAGATTCAAATTCGATACATTCCTTAAGTGACATCAATCAGCTTATCACTTGAGCAAATTGCCATTGGTCAAAATTAAAGATGGTAATCTTTTTTATTTGAATGATGAAGTTGTACCCATGCATCTAGGCATCTAGCATTTGAAGTAAGTTTTTAACATGCCAGCTTCTAATACAGTACACATATACTTTAACAGTAGAAATTTCTATCATACAACAAACAAACAAACAAACAAAAAAAATTATTTAAGAGAAAAACAAATATACTTCTACAAAATTTGAATGAAGGAGTGAGCAGTTGAGAGAAGTAAATAAAAAAAGTAAGCATCTGACAATAATAAATTAAATTAAGGCGTCATAAATTATTGGGAAATGAGATAATGTCATAATTAAATTTAAAAATAAAAATGAGTTATGTGTGTGTTTTAGTGATGTTCTGAAGAACTGATGATCTCTGAGTGAGTTTCAGTTTGGTATCAGCACAAGTTTTGGGGAGCTTTTTTTTTTTTTTTTTTTTTTTTTTTTCCTTTTTTTTTTNCCTATTTATTTGACAGTTTTTCTGTCTTTTTTAAAGGAGACCATCTTCTTTCTCCTTACTATTCCTTGCCATTTTTATTTTCCTCCATTTTTACTTCCTCTATAGTGCTTCTACTGTGCCATTCTTGCTACGTACTCGGTGTAGCTATTTACGTCGGGAATTGATAAAAACACTCCTAGGATTTACAAGCTAGGTACTCATATTGTGGGAATTGAGAATTAGATAGGCTTGCTTTTGTAAGTCTTTATCTGAGTCATGTACATGAATTGGCTGAATTTTGACTAATTATGGTCCATTATACTTTATGTGATTTGTTCAACTATACATAATACGGAGAGAACTTTAACCTCGGCCATTTGTTATCACCCTACCTCAATATTATAGGGTCAATTGGGTATATCCTGTGTTGATTAAAAAAAATGGACGAAAAACTAAATCCACCTTTATAATGTCCCTACTATCCAACATTTTTATCGAAAAAATAATCATATAATGATTTACTTCAATTCGTAGTTGATTGAAGAGAAACGATGTGACCATAAATATATCAACCTCAATGTTCAAAAGTTATTCAAGCAAATCAAAATCATTACAAATTAATGAATGACAAAGATTTTGTGCACTTGTTGAAAGTTGCTAAATTTAGCTAATTAGATTCTTATCAACAAAGTGGAATATGCAAAGAAAGAGAGACAATAAGCAATTTGCAGTACATTTGATTACTTAGCTTGAATCTTGCTATGAAATTGATGAAGGGCTTTTTTTTTTTTTTTTTTTTTTGGTCTCGTAAATAGTAACCTATGTAACTCTATGGTCACTCCATCCATCAAAGCTTAAATTTTCTTTTTAAATTCTCTAAATAATGCTCAATTGCTCACTTACTAGTTCCATTTTACATGCATTGTCTAATGTTTAAAAAGTTGTTTCCTCCTAAAAAAAAACATTTTAATTTTATAATATTTCAATATTCTTTTCATGGAAAAAACGACTAAGTATATATTTGACATTAATTACCTAGATGATTGCTATATTATTCCTAACTTAAATGTGTTCATCCATGATCCATCTATATTGATGATATGATATCGCTAGAGTAAATATATGTAGCACTAAATTAAATATGAAAGGATATGATTAACAAATTAAAACAAGTTTTAATATTTATAAATAAGCTATGATTAATTTGTACGTTAAGAAAGTATATATTGAATTGCTAGAACAAGAAAGGAAAAATTCCTACTTTTTGAGACAAGAAGTGACTATAGAGTGTTGCTAGCTTAGTAAGTTGAATGTGAAAAATATTCCCTTTGTATACATCCTAGAATAGAATACACATAGCTATTTTTGTTGTAATAATCATTAATTTACATCTATTTTACCAATGGATAATACAATGTATAGTGTAGTCTACGTTATTAATTAGTAGCAAACAAGAAAGTGCATTCATGTGTACAATAGTCAGTCAATAACCCTAATACTACCCTATTGAACTATAGGCTGAATTCCAATTATTAAATAATTAGACTTCATAATTTAATTACTACTGTATTTGATGGGTTTTCTTAGTCAAAGCTTGAAATAATAATGGGTTATATGTCAAGAAGTCTAATCAATTAGTGATAACCATTACAATATTTAATAATCTAGTGAAATATGAATGCATGTACACTAACCCAACGTTTGATTGCTTGTTTGTAGCTAAATATGAGTCGAACAAGCCTTATTAGATATGTTATTGATCCGAGGGCACAAAATCGCAAATCAAAGACGTACTAGTAGACTACAATACGAGTTGTACGTAGCTTTGTAGGGCTTGTAATTAAGACATGGGCGGTCCGACGGTGTACCATAGTACCATAATATTCCAAAGCTCCTCACTAAACGCCTCCAAATAGCTTTAATTTGATAGATCATACGGCGTAATAATTACGCGAGAGTGATAAAAGTTCCGATCATGAATCTTAAACTAGTACGCCGTACTTCACATATGCATAGCATATTGATCTAGAATAGAAGAGTCATGTAAAATCAGTCATCAGTGAATTGAACTAAACAAGCACGGACGTCCAAACTCCAAAGCCATGAGGCAATGACTCATGGAGTAATGACTACTAGTGCTGTCACCAGCTAACTCTAGGTAGGCAGCTTAGCTAAGTAAATTGTGTGTTTTGATTCAAAAAAGATGTGATCAATTGGAAGTAGCACCCCAATTTCAAAAGGATTATTTGTCAAAACATGCTCGTAATCCAATAAAAGAAGACAAAATTGAGTGATTAGATAGGCTAAAAAGGGTATAATTATTCCGCTTAGTATAATGTGTTTGTTATAAAATATTATTATTTTGTAGATGTCCATTATAACCTTTTAATATAATCTAGAACATTCTGGATAATAGGGTTTTACTCTACAAGAAACCCTTAATGCTTGTATATATATACATATACTTTAGTACTAAATAATAAGGTAGATTTTATTCTCTCCCACAAATACTCTCTGTAAAACCTTATTTTCTATAACACGTTATCAGCACGACGCTCAAATAATAAAGAGATTGAGTAGGATTGATCAATTAACAAATAATCAAAGCTCGGAGATATACAATCGAGTACACGTACGCCCTTTTGTTGTCACAACTGCTTTTTCATCTTCTTTTTCTCTTTGTTTGTTATTTCTATATTTTTTTTTTGTTGTTGTTGTTGTTGTTATGGTGGTCTTGCGTGGTTCATTATCGAAGAAGTTATAATTATTTAAGTTGCGTGATTTATTTCTTGAAGATATAGTCACGATTATTGAATGAATTTAGGTGTGTTTGATATGGCTGTGATAATCATCATGTTGCTGCTTTCTTTTCGGCCTTTCATCGTTTCGGATTGAATGATATGATCGATACATACTCAGTTTATGTTGTTTAAGAATTTGATATATGAATGAAATTTGATCTGATGTTCGTTGAAGCATACATGTATGTATATATGTATGTGAATGTGATAATCGATCGGTTAATGTTCTGCGTTTGCTGTTGGGTTTATATGATTAATGGTGTGTGAAGAATAAAAGGAGTAGTCGTACTTGATTGGGATTTCGGATACTTGAATTGTACTGCATGTGCGTAATTGATGATCGAATTCTAAAGTTCGTTAGTTAATGTCTTCATTCATTTAATCCGTAATTTAAATAAATAAGAAGAGTAAATCTGTTTTGATTTATTTTATAAAATTTTGTTAATCATGCATGTTTGTTGCCGTCATATATTATATATAGTAGTTTGAAAACATATTTGTGTTATTTCTTGTTACTACACCCTGCAAGTTCCATTAGCTGAATTTATTAGTTAGTTAATTAATTAATTTATTTATTTATCTATTTGTAACATGCCCCATCAATAACAGTGATTGAGTCTCAATTATATATTGTACATGTTAGGCCCTAATATCTAATATAATTTTGTATAGTGTATCATGTCAAACTTAGTGAAACTTGAATTTGTGGCACTTGATATTACTGGAAAGAATTATTTGTCTTGGGTATTGGATGCTGAAATTCATCTAGATGCAAAAGGTCTTGGAAAAACTATCAAAGTAAGAAATCAAGAAAACAGTCAAGACAAAGCTAAAACTATAATATTCCTTCGCCATCACCTTCATGAGACCCTTAAGACTGAATATTTAACTGTAAAAGACCCGATGGCTAAATTATTTGTCGTGGTGGAAGTCTTGGTCGCGGAAAAGGTCGTGGATATTATAGAGGTAGAGGTGGTCATTTCAAAAACTCTTTATAGAGGATGGTGGTAAAAAGCATGAGAAGGCTAAAAGTGAGATTATGTGTTACCATTGTGGAGGAAAGGGCCACTGGTCTATGTTGTATACCAAAGCATCTTGTTGACCTTTATCAGCAGTCTTTGAAAAAGAAAGGAAAGAAAGTGGAGACTAACTTGGTATATGAAGATGGCGAAGGTGATTTTGATAATGGTGATACAACTCACCTGGAGGTTGCAAATTTCTTCACCATCCCTGAAGGGAATAATTAAGTCAAAAACAATTATGACTATTAGCAAATAGATTTAGTAGTTTACATTCATAATTTAGCTCGAATAATTTATGTTATTTACTTTGGTTTTGTTATTTTATGCATGAACTTGATAGTATAGTTGTTTGTTTTGTGCTTTAAGACTTTGTTACTTTAATCTTATTTTAGTTATTTTGAATGTTTGGATATTTTAGGATATGTTATTTACTTTCTATTATTTTATTTGAAGAACATGAATGCTCTCCAAGCTCAATTAACAATAAATGGTGAAGAAATATGTCTGGCAGATAGTGCAATATTTAAAAATAAGAGATGTTTTTCTCAATTGATGATGGATAATATAAGTGTGAATACTATATTCGGTAGTACAAACATTATTGAAGGCTCCGGAAGAGCAACTATATTGATGCCTATGGGAACAAAATTTGAAATTATTGATGCTTTGTACTCCCCTAAGTCTCAAAGAAATTTATTGAGTTTTAAAGATATCCGTCAAAACAGATACCATATTGAGACAATAAGTGAAGGAAATAATGATTTCCTTCAAATAACGAGTATAAACCAAGGCACTAAGCATGTTTTGGAGAGATTATCTGCACTCTCCACTGGTTTGTACTACACAAAGATTAATGTTATTGAGACATATGCTATTGTAAACCAGAAGTTTACAGATAGCTTCATAGTTTGGTATGACCGGTTAGGCCATCCCGGTTCATCAATGATGCGAAAAATAATTGAAAATTCACATGACCATTCTTTGAAGAGCCAGCAGATTCTTCAAAATGATTATTCTTGTGCTGCTTGCTCCCAAGGTAAGTTGATCATTCGGCCATCACCAGCGAAAATAAATTATGAATCTATTTCTTTCCATGAACGTATACAAGGAGACATATGTGGACCAATACATCCACCATATGGACCATTTAGATATTTTATTGTTTTAATCGATGCATCAACTAGATGGTCACATGTGTCCTTACTATCAACCCGCAACTTGGCGTTTGCGAGGTTACTTGCTCAATTGATAAGATTACGAGCACAATTTCCAGATTTTCCTATTAAGAATATACGTCTGGATAATGCTGGTGAATTTACTTCAAAGGCTTTTAATGATTATTGTATGGCTATTGGAATTAATGTTGAACATCCTGTAGCACATGTTCATACACAAAATGGTCTTGCAGAATCACTAATTAAACGTCTTCAGTTGATTGCTAGACCATTACTTATGAAGTCGGATCTACCNCCATTACTTATGAAGTCAGATCTACCGATTTCTGCTTGGGGACATGCTATTTTACATGCTGCAACACTAATTCGCATCAGGCCAACCAGTAAACATAAATTCTCCCCATCACAATTGGTTTGTGGTCAGGAACCAGATATTTCCCATCTAAGAANAGATATTTCCCGTCTAAGAATTTTTGGATGTGCTGTGTATGTTCCACTTGCTCCACCACAACACTCTAAGATGGGTCCTCAAAGGAGGCTGGGCATATATGTCGGGTTTGAATCCCCATCAATAATTAGATACCTAGAGTCATTAACAGGGGATTTATTTACTGCTCGTTTTGCAGATTGTCACTTTAACGAGTCAGTTTTCCCAGCATTAGTTGTGAGACAACAAGCACCTGGAAAAAGAAATTAGTTGGATTGAATCATCATTAAATTACCTTGATCCTCGTACTAAACAACGTGAATTGGAAGTTCAAAAGATAATTAATTTACAAAGCTTAGCAAATCATTTTCCAGACGCATTTACTGACCTAAATAGAATAACTAAGTCACATATACCAGCTGTAAATGCTCCTATCAAGATTGATGTCCCTGAAGGACAATCTCATGAGTCTAAGGCACGCCTGAAGCGTGGTAGACCAGTAGGTTCCAAAGATAAGAATCATCGGAAAAAAAAGGGAGCAATGATAAGTAATGACCAGATTGAGGAAGCAATAAATGAAGGATCTCCAGAAGAGACCATAGACATGACAAATGATAGTGTTCTAGAAGAACCTCAGGTACCTGAAAATGAAGAGATCTCAACAGATTATGTCATGTCTAGAATAACTTGGAACCGAAATGAAATCGACGTCGATGATGTTTTTGCATATAATGTAGCACTTGATGTTATGAATGAAAAAGAGGATCATGAGCCTAAGTCCATCGAAGAATGTAGGAAAAGAGATGATTGGCCAAAATGGAAAGAAGCAATTGATGCAGAATTGAAATCACTTGCAAAGAGAGAAGTATTTGGGCCAGTAGTTCGTATACCTGAAGGTGTAAAACCAGTGGGATATAAATGGGTCTTTGTGCGGAAAAGAAATGAAAAGGGTGAAATTGTGAGACACAAAGCACGTTTAGTTGCACAAGGATTCTCACAAATACCTGATATTGATTTTGAGGAGACATATTCTCCTGTGGTGGATGCAACTACTTTCAGATTCTTAATTAGTCATGCACTTGATTTACGACTAATGGATGTTGTAATGGCTTACTTATACGGCCCACTTGATAGTGATATATACATGAAACTCCCGGAAGGTTTCAAGTTGCATGAAGCAACTGGTTCGCGTTCTCGAGAACAACATTGTATTAAGTTAAATAGATCCCTTTATGGATTGAAACAATCAGGGCGTATGTGGTACAATCGCCTTAGTGAATATTTGTTGAAAGAAAATTATAAAATTGCCCCTATTAGCCCTTGTATTTTCATCAAGAAATTTGGGTCAGGTTTTGTGATTATTGCTGTCTATGTTGATGATTTGAATATCATTGAAACTTTAGAAGAGATTTCAATAACAGTGGAATACTTGAAAAAGGATTTTGAAATGAAAGATCTTGGTAAGACAAAATTTTGTTCAGGGCTACAAATTGAGCACCTAAAAGAAGGAATCCTTGTGCATCAAACTAGATACACAGAGAAGGTGCTTAGAAGATTTTATATGGATAAAGCACATCCGTTAACTAGCCCAATGGTTGTAAGATCACTAGATGTTGATAAAGATCCTTTTCGCTCCCGGGAAAATGATGAAGATATTCTTATTCCTGAAGTACCATATCTAAGTGCAATAGGAGCATTGATGTACCTTGCTAGTCACACAAGACCCGACATATCATTCTCTATCAATCTATTAGCAAGGTTTAGCTCATGTCCTACCCGAAGGCATTTGAATGGGGTTAAGCATATATTTCGCTATCTACAAGGTACGAAAGATAAATGTTTGTTCTTTTCTAACACCTCCAAAGAAGAATTAGTTGGTTTTGCAGATGCAGGGTATTTATCAGATCCTCATGTTGCTCGATCACAAACTGGATATGNTAATCACAAACTAGATAAGTATTTACATATGGTGGTACCGCAATCTCTTGGCGTTCCATGAAACAAACCATTGCTGCTAGTTCTTCTAATCATGCAGAAATTTTAGCAATTCATGAGGCTAGTCGAGAATGTGTATGGCAAAGATCCATTATTCAGCACATACAAAAAGATTGTGGTCTATTGTGTGGAAAACAATATCCGACTATTTTATATGAAGACAATGCAACCTGTATTACACAGCTCAAGGAAGGGTACATCAAAGGTGACAGAACCAAGCACATTTCACCAAAGTTTTTCTTCACCCATGACCTTCAGAAGAATAGTGAGATTAGTGTCCAACAGATCTGTTCAAGCGAAAATTTAGCAGATTTATTTACCAAGGCGCTTCCGACTGCTACATTCAAGAAATTAGTTCATCAAATCGGGTTGCGTCATCTCAAGGATCTCAACGGATGATATCATGAGGGGGAGTCAATGCGCGCTGTACTCTTTTTCCCTTAGCTATGGTTTTTCCCACTGGGTTTTCCTGTTAAGGTTTTTAATGAGNCACTGGGTTTTCCTGTTAAGATTTTTAATGAGGCAGCATTGTACATGTGCATTATAAAATGATGTATTTTTGCTTTATAATGGACATCCAGAGGGAGTGTTATAAAATATTGTTACTTTGTGGATGTCCATTATACCGCTTTGGTATAATCTAGAATATTGTTGATACTAGGGTTTACTCTACAGAAAACCCTTAATGCTTGTTTTTTTAAATTTATCATTCTTAATCCCATATCCATAACCATATTCGTGGTTCATTAATCCCAATGTAGTTCAACGTGGATCCTACCAAATACCAATAGCCCAATAGTTAAAAGCAACAAACCATAAATCAATCATGTATGGGCCAAGCCCATATACTTCCGAAAATCAGTCAACCACAAACCCCACTTCACTTCCCTAACCCCTTCCTCTCTTTCTTCTCAATTCTCCAAGTTTGCTCGCTCCTAGGTATGTCGCAAATATTTATTTATTTGTTGGTTCAAATTAAATTAAAAAAAATCGAATAAATTTTAAGCATTTTATTGTTTATAATTTAGGTCAAATTCCAGCATTAATCGATCTGCTTCCACCATACTACATACACTATGGTAAGCTTCGTATAAATGTATTATGTATGTATGAGAAGCTAGTATTGTGTTGGGTAATGGCGAATTATGGTGAAATTTAGTGTGGATTTCTCTGTAATTTTTTCCAGCATAATGAGTTGAAATGGGTTTCGATGATGCTTCGACTTCGAAGAAAACATACACAGCTTGGATTATTGCAATTTTCGCTTCCATCGACAATAAGAACTATTTATTCTTCTGTATAGTTTTGTTTGTTAGTTTATTATCAATTTGCTTCATTTTATAGCTTCCTCCGTTTTATTAAGTTCATTGCGTTTTGAATCTTGCACGCATGTTAGGGAATGAGTTAGTCGGATTAGTGTAAATTATAAATTAAAATTGGGAGGAAAACCATTTTCCATCACACTTGGAAGGAAAATATTTTCCAAACCTATTGAAATAATTGATTTTTCATTCAACCAAATGCTTCAAATCTAAAATCATTTTACACACAACCAAACATCGGAAATTCATTATGAAAATGAGTTTTCCAATGTAAAAGGTTTTTCTTGGAAATCTATTTTAATCTGAAAACGTTTTACACCTACCAAACGGACCTTTAAGGGCATGTACATTGACAAACAAATTGTCAATTTATCCGGTAACGTTTTACACCTACCAAACGGACCTTTAAGGGCATGTACAATGGCAAGCTAATTGTCAAATTAGCTTACATTGCTACATAAGAATTTCACTATCCTCTATTTTTAGCTACTTTATATCCTAATGGTTAGCTAATTGTTAAACTAGCTTTTCATTAAAACATGCTATACTTGTGGGAACTACACTAATATTTAATGCTATTGCTTAGTTTTTTTCCTAAGAAAATTAGCTTGGCCAAGCTAATTTGCTGGGTCAAGCTAATTGTCCAATTTTGTTTCAATGGTTAAGCAAGTAGCTAGGGACTTTTGGAATTTGCAAGCTAGTCCCTAGCTTCAACCATTGCACATGCCCTAAGAATCAACAACAATGTTTTGTATAAGTAGAAAGATTCTATGTGCAATTAACGGAGGGAATACTGGTTTTGTAGTTTATGTGCATTCCCTTGCGTTATTTAGATCCTTGTGTTTCGAAACTTGAAAGTATGTCTAAATTCCTTGGTGGGAGGTGAATCACTTACTGCTATTTGAATTTATAATCACGGAATGAATTATTGCAGGGTGATCCAGAGGTTACTTTGTCGGCCGAAGAACTAGAGAGGAAGAAGAAAAAGGAAGAAAAGGTTATTTTTTATTTTTTTGTTTTTGTATAATACTAAATGCCTTCTTATTGCTTGATAGATGAACTTAGAATAATGGATTAGAGTATTAAGTGTTTAATGTATTGAAATCTCTTTAATTAGATGGCTACTCTCATATCACCATTTATTAAATCAAGTGTCGTATTATATGTCCCTATCAGGGGGTGACTGCACAAAGCCTAAATCTATGTGGCCTTTGGGGCTTTGAGTATGCTTCCTTCTCTCCATAATAATTGCAATGCTTCGACCTTATTAAAGAGAAGAGGAAGTATTAAATTTTGTGTTTTCGAACACAACCATGCAAAATATGGATCAATTGTTTAGTTAGGGGCCTCTTTCTCCAAGGTATTGTGTTAAAATACACAATTTTCCTACAAATCTCAGTATTTTGCAATTTTTTTCCTATAAAATTTACACAATTGCCCCCAACACTAATTACACACTAACGTAAAGAATGCAAGGGTGCTACACTCTAATGTTACTAATTTACACGAGTACACGACAAAAAAAGAATGCAATGGTAATGCACACTAGTGAAGTAATGTTACATATTTAAGTTAATAAAGTAATATTACACAATTCTCTCTTTTTTCAACCTTTACCGGGAGCCAAAATTACTTATTTCTCAACTTCTTTAATATTAACCGAATAAGTTTGGTTTATTTTTCACTTTTCAATTATATGTATTATATATATTTTCTTAACAATATTTTGGTAATGAAGTGAATAATTGTTTTCCTAACAAAACTACAAAATAATTTTTAGAGGTAAACAATTATCGCAAATCCTCCCAAGGTTATCCGAAGAAATGAGTGAAATTTGGGGAGAAAACGAGATAGATTCCTTGAATGCCCTCCAAAAGAGAAGGCTATAAGTCATGCTTTCTTAGTGTTTCGGGGACCCGAAAAGTATTGACCTAAAGTTTTACATTTTGATCCTCAAATCAAGGGAAGACTCCTACAATGTTGAAATTGGCTGAAAAGCTAATAATGTGGTATTGAGAGGGCAAAAAATACACTTTTTCAAGGTTTTTGGGGAATTTGGAAAAAAATATAACTTGAGCATGTAAGCTGTGCCATAGGGAGATCATAAATCGGGTACTTAACTTGGGGACATTTAGAAATGCTTGTATTTAAGTCAAAAAGCTAATAACACGGTATCGAGAGGGCAAAAAAAAAAAAACTCTTTTTCAAGGTTTTTGGGGGACTTCGGAAAAAAACTATAATTTGGGCATGTGAGTTGAGTAAGGGACAATCGTAAATCGGGTACTCAACTTTGGGACATTTGTAATATTTATTTATTACTTTGGTGCATGGAGGCTTCAAACGAGGTAAAGGGAGACTGAAAATGACTTGGTGGGAGGGGGTTAGAAAGGATATGAAGCTTTTGGATTTACAAGAGAATGAAGTCCTTGATCGCAGGGGATGGAGGAGGAAAATTTATGTGGATGACCACATGGATTGATTTTTTTTTTTTGGTTCATGTAGCCAACCCCAATTTTTGGGATTAAGGCTCTGATTAATTGATTTGGTGCATGGGAGCCATTAGGGAAAATGATGAGAATCGATTATATTATTTTTAGAGACCGGGAGGGAAACTCTAACCAACTGCTATCCCTCACTCTCTTACTCTCTAGGGACATCTGGAAATGCTCGTAAGTCACAAAGTTTCCGAAATGCTTCATTTATCGTTTCCGATTATAAATTAGGATTCAAAAATGTTTTCGGGGAGTAAATGCTTCTGTGTGTTTTAAATTTCGAAAAGTTGAAACTCTAGGTTTTAGATGTTTTCATGCTTTATAGGTTGTAGGAGCGAATAAAGAAAGAGGTTAGATATGCAAAGTAATTACGATTAGAAGCCATCTTAGAGGTGATGATTCTGAAATATGTTTATACCTAATTTGCGAAATCTAGAATATTTTTTTTGCTTGTTTTGTAAAGTTCAAGTTGTTGAAGTGTAAAGGGGTCAAAGATGTTAAGATTTGATGGTATGAGCAAAATTAGTGATTATGATGATGAGCAATTAGCAAAATTAGTTTTGCTGACACTCCGTTGTGTTTTATCTTTGTTGTTCTCCATTATTGACTTTTCTAGCATTTGGGAAATGGGTATGTATAATTTCATATCCACTGATGGAGTGTTGGGTGTTCATTTGCTTCAATATCTTTCTCTCCTGCGTTTTTCTCCCCAAATTTTTGGTCTTCTGTGTTTTTTTAGAATTTCTTCTGTAATTGTGATCTTTCATTGCATACTTACGCTGATTTGCTGTAACACTCTTTCCTTTTGCAGGCAAAGGAGAAGGAACTAAAGAAACAGAAGGCAGCGCTTAAAGCAGAAGCTGCCAAACTTCAGGTATGTACTTTGTTTACAACTTTGCATTTAATATTAACTTGTTTTCCATGTGTATTGTTGATTGTAAAGAGAACAAGTATGATTTTCTGCATGTTCCTGGTATGGTTATCTCATTATCCACGTAATAATGTAATATTTTAGGCACAGCAAGCAACTAACACGTCTAAGAAGACTGAAAAGAAGAACTTGAAGAAGGATGCAAAAGAAGAGGATCCTCAAAATTTTTTGGATCCTGAGACCTCATTCGGTGAGAAGAAGCTGCTTTCTCAGTTAATGGCAAAGCAATATTCTCCTGCTGCTGTGGAAAAATCGTAAGTACATATTTCTTGAGACCTTATGCAGAATAAGTTTCGTTGCTTGTGCTGACCTCTCTTTCTGTGAATCATGGGTACAGATGGTATGAGTGGTGGGAAAAGTCGGGATTTTTTGTGGCAGAATCTAATAGCTCAAAACCACCTTTTGTGATTGTAAGTGCTCATTTTACTAATTTGGTGAAATGCATTCAAATCTCCTGTGTATTTGGAGTAGTGCTACAATGCTCCTGCGTTGATATGTTGGATGCATCTATTCACTTATCTCTTCTTGGTGAAGATTATCACTAAAACATTCCAATGTGTAGTTATAGCTGATATTATTTTTATTTATTTATAAATTGGTTCAAGTTGAAGAACTGAAGTGCGTGTAGGATTGAATGTGGTATGCTTTTTATCTACCAATTAATTGTTACTAACATCTTTTGGCAAACTATTGAGGCTGCTCAAGATGGTATTGTTAGGTAATGTTGAAAGAGTTACATGTCACAGATCTAAAACTAGCTGATAAGTAGTATTTAATTGATTTGGGAAAATGTGAAGTGCTGTTCTCAGTTTTTAGCTGTTATTGGGTTGCTTTATTTAATTTGATGGCTGTTTTATATGTGTTTTAAATTCTGTTGGTGAGCTATGTTGTGTTAACATTTATAATTCAATTATCTTTCCTTTTCGTGGTGCTTTCCAGGTTCTTCCACCGCCCAATGTGACTGGGGCGCTTCATATTGGTCATGCTCTTACTAGTGCCATTGAGGTTTGGCTCTCAAAATTTTCATATTTTTGTGGTTTTCATTTTGATGGGAATGCTTTGGTATTGAAGAAGTCTTATACTGATGCAGGACACTATGATTCGCTGGCGGAGAATGTCTGGATACAATACCTTGTGGGTTCCTGGAATGGATCACGCCGGGATAGCAACACAGGTCACATTTGCGTGTTAATTTTTCCTAATTTGTTGATTTCTTATTCACGTGGTTGAGTTTGTATCTTGTTATGATAACTGAGAAGTGATGTTAGTTTGTGACTCACACCGATTAAGTGCCCACTCGCAAAGTGGTGTTTAAGTGTCAGACTCAGCCATGTTGTAGAAATAGGTCCAAGTTTTTATTTAAGAAAGAAGTATCTAAGTGTCGTGCTGTGTCCCATACCATACAACTTGATATCTGACTTATTTAGGTAGGTGAAGGTGTCGATGGGTGTTTGAGATTATTATTTTAAACTCTACCTAATTAAATGGATTAGTCGAGGTGAAAACTAAGGGTTAATCTTGTATACGATGCATTTACTGGAAGTAATACACGCGATCACTTTGTTCAGGGTTTTGAGCTGTAGTGGTCATGATGTCAGGGGTCAGGACATAACTTTTGTATTTCTTGTATAAGTGATTCCGTGACTGTTATTTTGATCGTGGCCTCATAAATAGCTTTGTTGTTCCACGGTGAGACATGTAATGGATTTGGTGTGGCAATCTTGTGTTCTTGTCATCTAATTTTCTTGCTGCCAAAAACATATACACCATCAAATCATCAATGCTCAAAACTAGTTGCCACCTTCACCACGAGCACCTGTTCTCACTGCAACCAACCATATATGTCTAACCTGAAAGTCTGAAGGATAGAAGTTATTGCCTTCCATACCATTTCAAGTTACTTTGATTATGCAATTTAGTTATCTCATGTTAGCTGGATAAGTGAATGAATTCCTATGCGAACAGAAAGGCCGGAGCTGTAATTGTTAGTTGTTGCAGCAACTTGTGCCTATCTGGCATTTTATTTGTCTTTTCCTGTACGTTTAGACTGTTGCGTCGTTGGCTAGTTTTCGTCTTTGCCTAGTGATGGAGTGTAAGTTTGAATAAAAGGAGGTTGCTTTGGGCAATTTTTGAGAAATAGAGATCCAGGAACTTTTTGTGGGAGTCTGGGACTAATGGATTTGGACTGAAAGCATTCCCTATGAGTTTATTTTCTATGTGAGTATATTTGTTATTTTACTGTAACTCCTTCCACAATGACTATTATTTAACTGTATTCTCTTGTGTTCATTTTTCTGCTCAAATTCTTCCCCCGTTTTGCTTAATTATTTATCTTTTATGACTTTTATATGATTATGTCATAATGTCTCTTTTTATGTGGATCAGCTGATCTAAGTCTATTATAGTATATTGTCAATTTTTTTTCCAATTCATCAACGTAATTTCAACTTTTTATATTATGAAAAATAGTTTTGATGATTGTTACACTACTTTCAATAACTGTGCTTATGTGCTTGTTAATTAATACTTTGGATATATGTATGCATATTGAATGTTGTCTTAGTTGGTTAGTTAGTTAGTTTTTTTACTATTATTTTTCATTTTTATTTTTATTTTTATAAATATTTTTATTACTTGTGCAGGTGGTTGTGGAGAAGAAACTTATGCGTGAAAAAAATATAACCAGGCATGATCTTGGCCGAGAACAATTTGTCTCAGAAGTGAGATTGTTATTCATTTTTAGTTAGTAATGTTTTTGATGCAAATGAAGTTGATTACTTATACTTCCTTTGATGTTTTGTAACATAAGGTTTGGAATTGGAAAAATGAGTACGGTGGAAAAATTTTGAAGCAGCAACGCCGCCTTGGTGCTTCTCTAGATTGGTCCAGAGAGGTGCTAGTTATTAACATCAATATTTACTAAGTAATTTAATTGCAGGTGTAATTAACATATGTAGCCTGTTCATCTTCCTGATTGCTCTGTTCATTGCAGTGTTTCACAATGGATGAGAAACGTTCGAAGGCAGTGGCAGAAGCATTTGTAAGGCTTTACAATGAGGGTCTTATTTACAGGTATGCTTGATGAGATAATTCTTCAGGCAGTCATATTGCTGGTTCTTTATTTTGACTGATAACTTTTGGTGTCTGGCTGAAACACTAGCATTATATGAGTGTATTAGTGAGTATTGAATGGAGGCCCTCATTGAGGAAATGAATTCTTACAGCATAATTGGATGCTATTTTGGTATAGCTTGATTCTGAATCATTCTTAGTTCTTACCTTCCAGCCCAGCATAAATTGTACTTGTCAAGGGTCATCAATCATCTGCATGTGTGCTAGAAATCTAGAATGAAAGTGTTATGCCTTTTTTTTCCTTCCTAATTTTATGTGTTTGGTTTTCAGGGATCTTCGATTGGTAAACTGGGATTGTGTGTTGAGAACTGCTATATCTGATATTGAGGTGTTTGTTCTCTCATTTCATGGTACTTATACTGTAATTGCGTTGTCTGTCTCTAAAATTTTGTTTGGTATTTTAGGTGGATTATGTTGATCTGAAAGGAAAGGAATTACGCAAAGTTCCTGGATATGAAGATCTAGTAGAATTTGGTGTTTTGACATCTTTTGCTTATCCATTAGAAGAAAACCTTGGTGAAATTATTGTTGCCACTACTAGAGTGGAAACAATGTTGGGTGATACTGCAATTGCTGTGCATCCAGACGATCAAAGGTACAAGCATCTGCATGGGAAAGTGGCAATCCATCCTTTTAATGGAAGGAAAATCCCTATTGTTTGTGATGCTATACTTGTTGATCCAGCTTTTGGTACAGGTGCTGTCAAGGTAAGAAATCACTCCAAACCCACACACAGAGATAATACTATTGGATATGAATAGTTTTATGCTCTTGCAGATCACACCTGCCCATGATCCTAATGATTTCGAGGTTGGGAAGCGACACAAGCTGGATTTCATCAACATATTTACTGATGACGGGAACATAAACAGCAATGGTGGAGCAGAGTTTGCAGGGATGCATAGATTCAAAGCTCGTGTAGCAGTAACTAAAGCACTGGAAGAGAAGGTATTATTACTCCTGACGTCTGACATGTTTATTGAGGTCCTAGGGTTCTTCTCTTAAAGTGTTGATGGTTTCAAGTGGAAATAAGTTTATCTCGTTTTGATTCCTTGTTAGCTTTTACACTGATTGCAGGCTTGTTGAGCGGGCCTGATGTATAATGTTGTTAATCTTATCATACCTGTTACATTTTCATTCTTTATAATTTTAAGTGAACGAGTCTGCTTGCTATGTCGTAGTTGGGCAAAACTCATTTGAGTTTTGCCACCTGGGTTGGAGTAATATCTTAATGACCTATCTATAATCTATTATTGTTTGAAAACTGCAGATATACATCTGCCTGTGAATGTTTGTAGAATGGAAATGTATCGAGATTTGTGATATTTCAGTGAGGAAAAGGCAAAGGAATAAAAGTATGATGTTGCATAGAAAAACTAACTCAAGGCTTTTGGGATCCGATTTAGACCTATTTTGGATCTACATCTCATTGGACCCATTGGATATGGTTGTGGATCTATAATTGCTAGACCTGGTAGATATGACTTGGTCCTGGTTGAAACCTAGCTCATGACCATCTCATGTACTAGGGTAAAAGTTATCATGTCTGTAACTTGGTTTCGAATTTGTTGTTATGGTTTTGTACTTTTGTTAACTTTGCTCATCTTAACGTTACAAATATACTTGGATCAAGGTAGTGGTTATGTTCTCAACTTCAATGTAGTCTTTCTATGAGTGATAATAATGCAATATGTATGACTTAGTTAGCATTGTGGCTATATATGCTTCCTCTGCTACCTACGTTGCAATTATTTTTTGGTGGAGGTGTTAGTTAATACTGACAGAGTTTGTCAAATGTTTTCTAAAGACTTCTTTGTGCATACATGTATAAAATTTGCTGATCTGATATTTTTATGCATGTCAGGGATTATATAGAGGTGCTAAAGACAATGAAATGCGTCTTGGTATTTGTTCAAGGAGTAATGATGTTGTTGAACCATTGATAAAGCCTCAGTGGTATGTTAATTGCAACACTATGGCCAAGGATGCTCTGGATGCTGTGGTTGATGATGAAAATAAGAAAATTGAGATTATCCCAAAAGAATATGCAGCGGAATGGAAAAGGTATGTCAATTTTTCATCCAGTTTGAGGTATTTTATGTCATTGCATCAAGATTGTAGATGTGTACAGGTTCGTTGTTCCAAGAAACGGGAATATTCTCCTTCTATAGGTACTATGGTGAAACTTATTTTTGATGATATCATCTATCATAATCATTATTGCTTGCTGTTGCTGCTGCTGTTCCTGCTCCTGCCATTAATTAGATTTTCATCATCAAATTCTTATGATCTGTGAATGCAGTCTTTATGGCTTTCTCTTGCCTCTGTGATTCATAATGGAGTCAAGTTTTGCAGATGGCTTGAAAATATTCGAGACTGGTGTATCTCAAGGCAGCTTTGGTGGGGTCACCGTATACCTGCATGGTATGTCACTTTGGAAAGTGATCAACTGAAGGAACTGGGTGCTTATAATGACCACTGGGTAGTCTGTCGAAGTGAGGAAGAGGCACAAGCCGAGGCTGCCAGAAGATTCACTGGGCAGGAGTTTAAGATTGCTCAGGATCCTGATGTTCTGGACACCTGGTTTTCTTCCGGTCTCTTTCCATTGTCTGTTTTGGGTTGGCCAGATGAGACAGATGATCTAAAGAATTTCTATCCAACTTCTATTCTTGAAACTGGACATGACATCCTTTTCTTCTGGGTTGCCCGAATGGTTATGTTAGGGATGAAACTTGGGGGTGATGTGCCTTTTAAAAAGGTACACGTGGTTTCTCTGGCCTTGTGGACACTAAGATGCTTTAAATCAATACATGGCATGTTCAATGGGATTGAAATTTTTTCTTTGATTTATATATTGAGTTAAAATAAATCTGGTTGCAACTTCGTGGATGGAAGGAATAAAGTTTTTTGTTGTTTATTGATTTATGCATTTTCTGTTACAATCATTGCATCCATCTCTTTGAGACTTGTTAATGCTAAACTTCATATAAAAATAGTTGAGTGTGGAAAGAGGGAGTTTTTTTTCCCCTGCTATGAATGCCTGAATTCTTATCTAATTACTTTGAGGATAATGGAGTTCCTCCTGTAATTTTTTTATGTTGGGCATCGATTTTATTGTTCCTTTAATGTAATTATAATGGTCACAACTTTGTCTTAATTCTAATTTGCACCTTCTCCAGGTCTATCTTCATCCTATGATCCGTGATGCTCATGGACGTAAGATGTCAAAATCTTTGGGGAATGTTGTGGATCCTCTTGAGGTTATTAACGGGATATCTCTGGAGGATCTTCACAAGAGGCTAGAGGAAGGAAATTTGGATCTTAGTGAGCTTGCCAGAGCCAAAGATGTACAAAGGAAAGATTTCCCTAGTGGGATTCCGGAATGTGGTGCTGATGCTCTTCGCTTTGCTCTGGTTTCATATACTGCCCAGGTATGTGTAAAATGCCTTGATCTTTCTGAGAAATTCACACTGAGACAATTCTTCTTTGATTACTGATATGATATTTTGTCCTCCAGTCCGATAAAATTAATTTAGATATTCAACGAGTCGTGGGGTACCGTCAGTGGTGCAATAAACTGTGGAATGCTATCAGATTTGCAATGAGCAAACTGGGAGATGATTACACGCCTCCAACCAGTGTAAACCCTAATGTGATGCCATTTAGTTGCCAGTGGATACTTTCTGTCCTGAACAAGGCTATTGGTAAAACTGTTTCATCACTTGAGGCATACGAGTTCTCTGATGCTGCTAGTGCAGTGTATTCGTGGTGGCAGTTTCAACTCTGTGATGTCTTCATTGAAGTCATCAAGCCATATTTTTCAAGCAATGAAGAATCATTAGTATCTGCACGAGGTTTTGCTCAAGATGCACTTTGGATTTGCCTTGATAGCGGTCTTAAACTATTACATCCATTTATGCCATTTGTGACAGAAGAGTTATGGCAGAGACTTCCTCAACCGAAAGATACTGTTCAAAAGGAATCTATTGTGATAAGCGATTACCCTTCTATTATACAGGTAATGTCTGATATAATGCTGGCATTCTAGTTTGATCCTGCGTGGGTACATCTTTTCTTAGTTATACTCTACCTCCATTTCAAGTTAGATACAAGAATTGCCAAATAATGGATGCTTCAAATTAGATGCATCAATTTATTTATTTTTTTTCTTTTAAAGATGTCATTCCTCACTATCTCTCTCTTCATCAGTTGTTTTTCTATTTTATTTCTCTCTCTTCATTTTATGCTCACATACAAATTTTGGCTAGGAGTCCGTGCTAAAAGTGAATTTGCTGCATCTAATTTGCAATGGAGGTAGAAGTGTAGAATATATTTTCATTACTAGTTTCTTCTTTTCTTCCCTAATCTTCCTTGGGCTATTATTTTATCATTGTATACCCGTGACAGTTCTACGATGAGCTGTTTTCTTATCAAACCTATTCTTGCAGTCATGGACCAATGAAAGTGTGGAATATGACATGGAGCTGATAGAGTCTGCTGTAAAATCCATTAGGAGTCTTAAGTCATTGTTGCCTGCTAAAGAGAGATATGAGAAGTAAGTGATTTTAATAAATATTGTGCCTTTCTTATTTTTGGGGGTCTCTTGTGGATAGTATTCTTTATTTTTTCTATCACTGCTTTTGTTGTTGCTAATAAAAAATGTTATGAAATTCTGTGCAACTTTCTCTCTGTGGCTGTATTATCTGTATTTTTATTGTTGTCGAAAACCACAAGTGATCTTGTGTTTTGTTTTTGTTTTCTTTTGTTGCATAATTCCTGGTAATTGGGGTCTTAAGTGATTAGTATTTCTAGAGGCTTTATCTTTCTCTGGCCTTCCCTCGCTCCTTTTTTCTCTGGTCATTCTGTTCTTAGTAAGTTCAAAGAGGCCTTATTTTGCGTTGTAGCAATTCATTGAGGTCAACAGGATATACTTTGAGCTGGAATAAATAGAAGGCAGAAAGTCAAGAACCCTTATTCTTTGGTACTTTAATTTTGTTCGTCAAGATGGCTTATTATGCAAGTCAAGTTGCAAGATGTTACTGCTCATCCACCCCAGCATCCGCATCTATGGTACATCTTGGGTTACCTCTTGGTCAATAACTCCATTATTCTGCACAATTGATTCAAGATGCTTAAACCACTTACCAGCTGGTAGTTACTTGTGTTTATAAATTGTAGCATAATATGGGTAACGAACAGCAAGCAGCAATGGAGGATTTTACTTTGGATGAAGGCTGGATTTTTGAAATCAATTTTGCATTGCTGCTTTTAATATTGTTGAATGGAGGATTTTCTGTTGTGACTGACTCGTTTATTTAATAATTATATTGAAATTGGTTGGTTAATCACTAATTGTATATTATATACACAACTATGTTTTCTCAGTAATTGAAAGTTTCTATATTCTTCAGGAGACCAGCTTTTGCAGTGTGCCATAATGAAGTTGCTGACATAATTCCTCGCCATGAGCTGGAAATTATTACTCTTGCTGGTTTGTCTGCATTAAAGGTGTGTTGTATATAATATTATTGAAGGCATCACTATCTTCCTAATCAACTATTGGCTAAGTTGTTTATGTGCTTTGTAGCCCTGAATTATGATACCTTTTTGTCTCTTCCCGTGATAGTTGGTATATGGTTCAAGGACTGCCATTAAACTTTTCCTTGGTTTTCAGCTTTCTTTTGAAGAACTGCCAAGTTGTTTTTGTCCTTTGTTGTGTTGAAAGTGTGGATGGCAGCTACCTTAGCTGTTGAAGTCTTATCTCTGGAGGATAGAGGGAAGGAGGGGGAGGGGAAGAGAGAGAGAGGGTGTATTGAACTAATATCTGTAATCAAGTTATTGAATACCACTTACACTGTGCTATATTTACTGTACTTATTGGGATGCCTTTCTGTGGTGGCAGTGGTTCTCTTACATGCTTGTTTTAATTTATTTTTTTCTGAGATTTAGACTGATACATCTAACCCAATATTGATTACCCTTGGTATTTCACGAGCCTAGATTGTTTTTTCATCCTATTTCAGTTTGTTCAAATTGAAAGAGGTATTACATTAGTCTCTGCCTATTTAAAAGTTATCTTATCATCTTCATGCATAAACCTAGACTTGATAAAAATGCATGGTTTTTCGTCTACATCACTAAGCTTACTAGGTGGGCTTGTTGATATGTATTGTAAAATTGTAAGTAGAGGTTTATGATAAATTTGGTCCGAATAATGCCAACATACTGCTATATAAAAATGCGTGTTGCAATTTGTACAGTACTTGATAAGCTTAACCCTTTGTTTGGATAGAAAGAAATGAAAGGAAAGGGAGGGAAGGGAAAAGAAGGGGGATTAATTTCCTTGTTTGGATGATTGGTTGTGGGATGATGGGAAAGGGAGAGAGAGAGGGGTCCATTTTCCCTCCTTTGTTAGATACTATTCCTCCAAAATCGAAGAGATTTGGAAGGAAATCAGAGCTTCCTTTGTCCCTCCATTTCTTTCCCCTCCCCTTCCTCCTATCTCTCCCCCTTTCCTCTCCCTTCCAATTTTTGTTGGAATGCAATTTTTATTAATGAAATATTGATCACCAGTTTTGTTATCTTGGCTAATTGTTTCTTCCACCATCCCTTCATTCGTTGCTAATTGTCTTGTGCACTATCTTCCTGGTTGCATGCTTCCATATTTTTTATTTAATGTTGGTTTTGGTCTAAATCAAGTTGACTTTTTATAACTGGGATTCACAGATTGTAAATGAGGATGATCCTGCTCTTTCTGGATGTTCAAGAGATGTTGTGAATGCAAACCTCTGTATTTACCTACAGCTCAAAGGAACAATTAATGCAGAGGCAGAGCGTGAGAAGCTGAGGAAGAAGATGGAAGAAACAACAAGGTTAATGTTTCGTTTGTGAACAATATGATTTTTTTTTTTTTTGTTATTAGCTTGTTTCCCTCGGCCTTTTCAGGAAAAATTGTTTAAATAGTCCCAACTGTAGATGGTCTTCTATGGACAGTCCTAAGTTCCTAACTATTAATTTACTCAAGAGTGGGCCTACTTTTTGGGGTATTTTTCAAAAATTGCCCAGCGTGAATTTTGATTCATGATAAACAATTTACGGAGTACTAAATAACTGAAGGCATTAATAAATAATTACTAAGTATAAAGAAAGGAGATGAGATAATATTGATGTTTTCATCAAAGAAGATAACTAGGGATGGTTGGGTTGGTTAGAGTTTCTCTCCCGGTTCCAATAGATCTTGGGATCGTTTTTCAACTTTTCGTTACCCCCCTTGTGGCTCTATAAACCTTTTTAGTTACGACTCTTATTGTAAGACGCTCCTAAAAGTTGGGTCCATTATGGATTATAAGATAATCAATAGTTGTGACTGTTTATACTTTATAGAGAAGTGACCGTAGTTAGGATTGTTGGTGTAATTTTCCAAATTGTTATATTTGTCCTCCATTCTTATTTCTAATGATGCTCATGCTCTCGTTTATGTGGATGTTCAGGCAAAAAGATACTCTGGAAAAGATGATGGCTGCTTCTGGTTACAAAGAAAAGGTTCGGCCTCAAATTCATGAGGAAAATATGGAAAAATTGTCCAAGCTTATGCAAGAAGTATTGTCGCTTGAAAAGGCAACACAACACCTTGAACAAGATATCGCTGCCCGAGCAACCGTACAAGAATGAATTAGTTCAACACCAATTACATGCAAACAAAAGCTATTTATTTATTTTTTTCCTGGTTGCATTTTTGGTAGATTTGATGACACTGGTATACAAACTATGTGATGTGCTATACTATGCTAGTATGCATTTGTTCTAATTCTGATGATAAGGAGCAGTTTTGGTGATAAGCAGCTACTGACTACTGTATGGCCTAGTGCTCTACGAGGCGTTTGTGTCTATTAAGTTCCTGTTTGACCAATATGAATTTCGCTGTCGAGTTATTGTTTGACCAATATGAATTTCGGTGCCGACTTATTGTTTGCTTAATTTGCTTTAAAAAAACTAACTAGTATTTTTGCCCAGGCGTTGCCTCGGGCAACATATCTAATATATGTGTAACAATGAGAAAGACAATTAAGACGCTATTTTAGTATGTCACGTTTGATTTTTACTGAGCTGAGTTAATTATTTGTTGTTATTTTAAGTTTACTGTTAAAACAATTTATTAAAAAAATTGGACAAAAGGTCACCATAAGCATCTAGTTGAGTTGGTAATTGTATTGAATTTTCTTACATAGGTCTTAGATTCGATTTTTGTTAACATTATGTTTTTGGTTTAATAATTGGATATAACTTATGTGTCTTACGTACATGAGTTAGTTATTTGTTGTTGTTATTCTAAGTTTACTATTAAAATAATATATTTAAAGAATTGGGTAAAAGGTCACCAAAAACATCTAGTTGAGTTAGTAATTGTGTTGAATTTCCTTACATAGGTCTTAGATTCGATTTTTGTTAACATTATATTTTTGATTGAATAATTGGATATAACTTATGTGTCTTACGTACATGGTGCAATGGTTGAGTATAACTTAAGTACCTTACATACATGGCGCATTTATTATTGTGAGGATTGATGACGCTTAGAAGACGCACATACGTTGTCTCAAACGTCTTTTTTAAATGATGAAAGGTGTTTGAGAACAATATATATATTAAAAATAATTTATTAGACATTAAAAACACTTGGGTGAGTTGGTAATTAGCTTGGATTATGTAAGAGAGATCATGGGTTCAATCTTTGTTGTTATTATACTTTTGGATATATTATATCATAATGTTACATACGTGGCACAAAGTTGGAAATAGCTTATACACGTGGCGCTACGCAAGTGAGTGCTGAGGAGAATTACGTAGCGCGTTTACATTGTCCGAAACACTTTTTAATATATCATATAAATGTCAGTTGGGTACTTCGTTTAGATGTTACACTACAACACTATTCTTGTGTAACACACAAGATGCATTCAAAAAGAAAGAATAGTAATCTTTTTTACTCTTCTAAGACTAGCCTTCATTTTTTGCCATTGGATGTCCTGCCACTCCGACTCATTTTCACACTATCTCCAACATGTGTTGTAGGTGACAATAGTAATTGTTATAGGACAATAGGAGAGTCATCCTCAAAAGCTATCAAAAGATAATAGCCTTTTTTTTACCAATAGCTATGGACCATCATAGGATACCCCACGATCAATTTCGGCCCCTAAAAAACTGTTATGATCCCGTTTATGGTCTCTTTTAGAGAAAGAAAAAACAACCTCATATGAAACCGTCTAAAACCTTGTTATCATCCTTCTAAAACCTTTTCACCTCGAATCTCTTGGTCTTAGTTCATATTTTTAACTTATGGGCACCCCGGGCAATTTTGGGTAATTTCTTTTGCTTTCGAGTTTCCGGAACCCAAAAAAACTGTGGATAATAGCCTTTGTTTTAGGACTCCGGAAGAATCATCCCGGTTCCGGTCAATTTTTCGCCCCGTTTTTTTACCACCTACTATGGACCATCGCATGACTCCCCACGTTCGATTTTGGCCCTAAAAACCTCTTATAATCCATCTTATGACCTCTTTCAGATAGGGAAAAACCAGTCTCATACGAAAGCGATTAAACCTTGCTATCATTCTTTTGATGACCTTTTCACTCCGAATTGCTTGGTCTGGGTTCATATTTTTATCTTACGGACATCTCGTATAATTATGGGCAACCTTTTTTCCCGAGACCCTAGAACCCCAAAAAATAGTGGATAATAGCCCTTTGTTTTAGGCCTCTGAAGGGGTGGTCCCGGGTCCGGTCAATTGTTCATCCCACTTTTTTTACCACCTGTTATAGAGCACCACAAGACTCCCCACAATTTGTTAAGGCCCCTAAAGAACTCTTATGATTCCTCTATGTCCCTCTCATAGAAGGGAAAAACAATCTCATATGTAACCGTTTAAAATATTGTTATCATCCCTCTTATAACCTTTTCAACAGAATCACTTGCTCTGGATTCATAGTTTTATCTTACGTGCACCCCGGACAATTTTGGGTAAGCTGTTTTTTTTTTCCCTTTTAAATACCCCGAAATTTCCAAAAAAAAAATGGATATTAGCCTTTGTATTAGGCCTTCAGAGGGGTCGTCCCAGGTCAGGTTAATTTTTGCCCCGTCTTATTACCACCTGCTATGGACCACCACAGAACTCCCCTAAACACCTCTTATGATCTCTCTTATGACCTCTTCTAAAAAAGTGAAAAACAGCCTGATACGAAAGAGTGAAAAACCTTGTTATCATCCCCCTTATGATCATTTCACCTCGAATCGTTTGCTCTGGTTCATATATATATATCTTACGGGCACCCATGATAATTTTGGGCAATTTTTTTCCAAGACCCCATAACCTTAAAAAACAATGGATAATAGTCTTTGTTTTAGGCCTCCGGAAGGGTCGTCCTGGGTCCGGTCAATTTTTCGCCTCGTTTTTTTATCATCTACTATGAACCGCCACAACACCCACCACAATCACTTTTGGCCCCAAAAGGCCTCTTATGATCACACTTATGGCCTCTTCCAGAGAAGGGATAAACATCCTTATACGGAAACGTCTAAAACCTTGTTATCATCCCTCTTATTACCTTTTCACCCTAATCGTTCGCTCTGGGTCCGTATTTTTATCTTACGGGCAACTTGGACAATTTTGGGCAATTTGTTTACGACCTTCAAAACCCAAAAAAACATAATAGCCTTTTTTATGCCTCGGGAAGAGCCGTCCCGAGTTCGGTCAATTTTCACTACAAGAAAAAGGGTGATTTGCGACGGACACCAATTCAGTCGGAAATGTCACAAATTTGCGACGGAATATTGAAAAATATAGACAAAATTTCATTTTTTTGGAAAAATTAATTTACGACGGAATTTTTCATCGCCAATTTGCGACGGACATAAATTCCACCAAACAATTTCGTTGGTTTGTTTTTTCATTGAAAATTTTGTCTTAATGAATAGAAACGAAAAGGTTGAAGATGTTGTTTTTTTAGAAACGATGGACATAAAAATCTAATTTGATGATTGATTTTAAGGTATGTATTTAGTTAATTTTTTGTTTATTTTGATTTTCAATTTCGATTTTTTTGCCTTAATGATTGTTAACATTTTGGGGGTATTTGGTTTGATTTTTTTTTTTTGGGTTACGGTTGCGGTTCTAAGTGACTGTGGTTGGGTGGTTGTTAATTGGATTTTTTGGGTTGTGATGGTTTAATATTTGGGTTTGGATTTTGGTGCTGGGTATTTCCGAGTTTTGGTTTTTGGGTTGGTTGGGTGGTGCTTGGTGGGTGGTGGGTGGTTACAGTTTTGGGTTTGGGTTTCGGTTGTAATTGGTGGGGTGGTTTTGGGTTTGGGTTTTGTGTTCGGTTTTGGTTGATTATGGGTTTGGGTTGTGGTGGGTGGGGTGGTAGTTAGTGAGTTTCGGTTGTGGTTGGTGGGGTAGTGGTTGGTGGTTTTGGGTTGTGGGTTATGGTTGGTGGGGGTGCTATTGGGGTTGATGAGTTGTGGCGGGTGGAGGTTGTATGAGGTGGTGGGGTGGCTGTTGCTGCCTCACCACATTTTTTTTAATTTTTTTTGTTTAGTTTTCCGACGGAATTTCTCATATGGAACTGTCTGAAATATTGTTATCATCCCTCTTATGAACTTTTCAACCTGAACCGCTTGGTCTTGTTGTTGCTAAAGCAATGAGGTGGGATAGGGACTGTGAGGATTTCGCTGACGTAGACTGGATGCGTGAATGGACTGGTTTCCTGTTGACGTACCCTCCAAGTACCTGCAAAAAAGGGACAATAATCCTTGTAGGATTATTTCCCCCTCCGATGCTTAAGTAAGTATTTGTAGGAGAGTAAGTGAACAATAACCAACAAGTAAACAATTCTAGAGAGAAGTTTTCCCTTTTTAGTAAGTGTTTTTGTCTTAATCTTGAGTGTACTTTTTATCAGATTTTTGTGGGCTATTTATAGCCTCAAGTACAATTTCTTATCCAATGAGATCGCGACACTTGTCCTCATCTCTTTAATTACCTTCCTTCATTTGCCTTATGGGCTTTTAGCACTAAGCTTTTAAGGCCCCATGGTTTGTTTTAGCTCTTTTTCTATCGGCGAATAGGAGCTTGACATGTGGCAAATGTAGGATTCACATATGAACCAATCAACAGATGACACGTGGCCGTGTGGGGCTTACTCATGGCAGACTCATCACTACCATGTGGCAATCCCATGTTGGCATTTAATAATAGAAGTAAGGACTCGTGGTCCAGTTATAGGATGACACGTGGCTATGTAGGGTCCACTCATGGCAGACTCATCACTGCCACATGGCAATCCTACGTCATCATTTTATAATAGAAAGAGGGACACGTGGTCCACTCAAATGCTGACACGTGGCAGCTGACTTGTCATGCCACATCAGGTCTGAATTCATATTTTTATCTTATGTGCACCCCGGTCCATTTTGGGCAATTTTTTTTCAATACCCTGGAATTTCAAAAAACAATGGATAATAGCCTTTGTTTGAGGCCTTCGAAGGGGTCGTCCCGGACCCAGTCAATTTTTCGTCCCGTCTGATTATGGTCCACCACAGGACTCCCCACCATCGGTTTCGGCCCCTAAAAATCTCTTATGATCCCTCTTATGATCTCTTCCAAAAAAAAGTGAAAAACAACCTCAAACGGAAGTGAAAAAACCTTGTTCACACCCCCCTTATGACCTTTTCATCCCGAATCGTTTGCTTTGGGTACATATTTTTATCTTACGGGCACCCCGGAAAAATTTGGGCAAATTTTTTTTTCCCGAGACTCTGGAATCCCAAAATACAGTGGATAATAATCTTTGTTTTAGGCCTCCGGAAGTGCCATCCCAGGTCCGATCAATTTTTTGCCCTGTTTTTTAACCAACAGTTATGGACCACCATAGGACTCCCCACGATCAATTTTGGCCCCTAAACACCCTTTATGATCCCTCTTATGGCATCTTTTAGAGATGGGAAAAACATCAAATGGAAGTGTCTAAACCCTTGTTATCATCCCCGTTATGAGTTATGACCTTTTCACCTCGAATCGCTTGGTCTAGGTTCATATTATTAACTTACAAGTACACCAGGAAATTTTTGTCAATTTTTTTCTCTGAGTCCCCGTAAGCCCAAACAAAAGTAGATAACAACCTTTATCTTGGGACTCCGGAAGGGTCGTTCCGGGTTCAACCTTCGCCCCTTTTTTTACCACCTGTTGTGGACCACCACATGACTCCCCATGATCGGTTTTGACCCCTAAAAATCTCTTACAGTCCCTCTTATAGCCTCTTCCAGATAAGGGAAAAACCACCTCATACAAAAGCGTCTAAAACCTTGCTATCATCCATCTTATGACCTTTTCACTCCAAATCGCCTGGTCTATGTTTATATTTTATTGTCTTACGAGCACCCCATATAATTTTGGGCAACTTTTTTTTTTCTTTTCTGGGACACCAGAACTCCAAAAAACAGTGGATAATAGTCTTTGTTTTAGGCCTTTGGAGGGGTCGTCCTAGGTCTTTTCAATTTTTCACCCCGTTATTATACTACCTCCTATGGACCACCACAGGACTCCCCACATTTGGTTTCGGCCCCTAAAGAACTCTCATGATCCCCCTATGGCCCTCTTAGAGAAAGGAAAAACAATCTATATGGAACCGTTTAAAATATTGTTATCATTCCTCTTATGACCTTTTCAACCTCAAACGCTTGGTTTAGGTTCATATTTTTATCTTATGGGCACCCCGGACAATTTGGTCAATTCTTTTTTTAAATACCCCAACATAATCGATAATAGCCTTTATTTTAAGCCTCCGGAGGGGCCGTCCCAGGTCCGGTCAATTTTTTGCCCCATTTTATTACCACCTGCTATGGACTACTACAATACTCCCCACCATCGGTTTTGACCTCTAAAGACCTCTTATGATCCTTCTTATGACCTCTTCCAGATAAAGGAAATATAGCCTCATACGAAAGCTTCTAAAACCTTTTCACTATGAATCACTTGGTCTTGGTTCATATCTTTATCTTACGGGCACCCCAGACAATTTTGGGCAATATCTTTCCAGGACCCCGAAACCCAAAAAATAGTGGATAGTAGCCTTTGTTTTAGGCCTCCGGATGGGCCATCCCGAGCCCCGCCAGTTTTTTTCCCTGCTTTGTTACCATCTCCTAGGGACCACTACAAAACTCCTTACGATCGATTTTGGCCCCTAAAGACCTCTTATGATCCCTCTTACGTTCTAAAGAAGGGAAAAACAGCCTCATGGATCCGTCAAAAACCTTGTTGTCATCACTCTTATGACCTTTTCACCCTGAATCGCTTGATCTAAGTTCATATTTTTACCTTACGGATACCTTGGACAATTTTCGGCAATTTTTTTCTGTGAGCCCGAAACCACAAAAAACAGTAATACTCTTTGTTTTAGGCCTCCGGAGGGGCCATCCCACGCCACATCATTTTTTTACCCCTTTTTTACCACCTTTTATGGACCACCACAAGACTCCTCATGAACGGTTTTGGCCCCTAAACACATCTTATGACCCCTCGTATGGCCTCTTCCAGAGAAGGGAAAAAAGCCTCATTTGAAAGCGTCTAAAATCTTGGTTATCATCCTTCTTATGACCTTTTCACCTTGAATTTCTTGGTTTGGGTTCATATTTTTACCTTGATACCCCGTACAATTTCCGACAATTTTTTTCTGTGACCTCGAAACCCCAAAAAAACAGTGGATAATAGCCTTTGTTTTAGGGCTCCGTAGAGCCGTCCCGGGCCCCATCATTTTTTCTCCTCGCTATTTTACCACCTGCTATGGACCACCATAGGACTCCCCACGATCAGTTTCGGCCCCTAAATACCTATTATGATCCCTCTTATGCCCACTTTCAGAGAAGGAAAAAACAGTCTCATACGGAACCTTCGGAAAAGTTGATATCATCCCTTTTATGATCTTTTCACCCCTAATCGCTTGGTTTGGGTTCATATTTTTACCTTACGGGCACCCCAAACAATTTTGGGCAATTTTTTTTTTTCCGAGACCCCACAATCCTAAAAAACAGTGAATAATAGCCTTTGTTTTTGGCCTTTGGAGGGGCAGTCTCGGGCCCCTTCATTTTATCGCCTCGTTTTTTTTACCACCTACTATGGACCACCAGAAATCTCTAAGACCGATTTCGGCCCCTAAAAGCTCTTATGATCCCTCTACCGAGGATTTTCGAAATCACAACCCCTTGGTCATTCCCACTCTCTTGTCACCTTTTGGCAGCCTTTCCTATGACCTTGTTTTATCTCAGGGGTTGTTTGTACCATGAGCATGGTTGGAGGGCAGGTAAGCCTCTTTTGTATCATCATTTCTAAAAAAAAATTATCCATCCCTTTTGCCCCTCTTTATTTACCGCGTGTAGTAGATGGGCCCGGGATGCCTTACAGTCGATTAGAACCTCTAAGAACTTATTATTATTCTTCTTTCAATAATTTATGAAAAAAGGCACAATAGTCTTTTTGTTCTTTGTGAACTAGTATAATGAACTTTCAGATCCGAGAGGCCTAGGGACACATTCTAATATTTTCGATGATTTTTTTTGCTAAATTTCAAAATTTGTCAATTATATCCTTTATTTTCCTCTTCCATTGAGTTGTCCGAGCTCCGTTTTATTTTTACCATTTTCTTTTTACCATGTGTAGCAAGTGACCCTAGGACACCCCCACACTCAATTTCAGCCTCAAAAAGACTATTATCTTTCATCTTTAAAGAATTGCTGATGTAAGTTTACAAACAAACAAACAGACGAATAAATAAATAAATGAATAATGCAAAAATCCCATTAAACATGCCAAATATAGAGCCCTAACCCCAAAACAATAAACACCCTTAATATGCATTCTATTTTCATTTGAGAATTATTGTTTGTCAAGATTTGGTGTTTTTCTCATTTAAGTCAGTTGTTTTCTCTATTCTCAACAGTAGGGGTGAAGGTAAAATTATTGTTGAAATGTACTTAAAGTTATATTAAAGATTTATTGTTATGTGTAATAATATTTAAAATTATATGTAAGATATTTTTGTTCTTATTTGCTTTTTTTCATCTTTTATTTTGATATTATTTATTATCCTATATGTTTCCCATGTTTTCTTGTTTTTGGTAATTCACATTTCCATTCCTAAATCCCTAGCCATTTACGTCCTACATATGTGGCGTATGCAAGTGATGCTACGCTATCCTCAAAATAGAAAGAATAGAAAATTACAAAAAAAGTTCAACCTAAATAATAAATAACCTATAAAGTTGATTAATATAAGAAGATTGAAATGAAAAACGGGATTACAACTAGTTAATCGAAAGATTATATCAATATGAGGAAAACGGTGAGAGGTGAAATTGTTCTCATAAATTTTCCTTATTATTTAAGAACATAAAGTGAAATTATATGAGACTTGTCTATTGTACTGCTACGTATACAATTTAGTTCTTTCGTTTTTGGATTCTCTAAAGAAGTAATCACTAAAGACTTTACAACCCAAGTAGGCAACTATGACACCAATGAGGGTTTAAATAATTAAATGTACAAGAGACTTTACAACCTAATTTACGTAAATCATTATTGTTAGTTTGTTACTCCGTACAACAAAAGTACAAGTGACACCAATGAGGTTGTCAGTGACAAATTGACAATATGATCTTAGCACCATAACCAGCCAGCCCATGCACATAATCTCTCAAGGACTTTTCATCCCAAATAATCAAAAGATAATACTACCTCCGTTTTCAATTAGTTGCAACAATTGAATATTTTATATCTCATAAATAATACCCAATTGTTACAATTAGAAGGAAACGGAGGTAGTAATAATCTCTGAAGCTAATAAAAGCACACATGCAATCATACATGTACGCTGCCATTATAAAAGAATGAGAGAAAACATTTTTGGTATTCCGTATATAAGAAGCCATAAGCATACTTAAAATGAGAATTGATCCTAAGATATGCTAGAGTTGGAAGGAGCTTTAACTAACTAAGATATCTCTCTCAAGAACGCACGAAAACACTACTAGACATTCGTCATATAAAAAACAAAGTTCGGTCAAATATAATTTCACCTTCATTTGCAGCAAAAATAAAAGGGCAGATGAGAGGATCTTTCCACCCTTTCGTGGGAGGGGGAGAACAAAAGGTATAGCACCAAGACAAAAATGATTGGGTTAAATTAAACCAGTTTGTACATTCTGCAATCAGTAACCTATGCAAATCACATGCTTTACACAATTAGAATTATCTACTTGATTTTAGCCTATATGTCCTACGGATGCTCTAAAACACACCAAAATCTCTAGATCCATTTGAGGGAAAACTGTACCTTCGTATATATTTGTATATACTTGACTATCAACAGGAGAAGTCTTGTTGAGACGCAAGTCTGGACGTGCACCAAGGCCAAAGTGGAAAGAGTGCAAGGAAGGTTAAACAAAAAAAGAGAGAACGAAAGAAGATGGCAACCTCTGCCTCTTTCTTTGTTTCCCCCATATTATAGTTTGTTAGCACTAAACAGGGAAAAATAGCGCCACCAAAAAAGATGAGAACAAAAATAATGTGGAACTGTACACTATGAAAGACGAAGAGCTATCTGTTCAACAAGTGCTCTCTTCTGACCAGAGTTAATTATGCCTTTACACTCAGCATCGAGCAAAACCTCTGACATCACCGCAGACGCATGAGCTCTAGGTTCTTCAGATGATTTCCTTAACATAAACACCTACCAATGCAATTAACCAGGATGTTAAGAGGCATTCTCAACTTTCTACCATTTCCCCCTATTTAGTACTTGTGCATGTGTGAGTGTTGGGAGAAAGGGTGTACAATGTTCATGACACATGCTCCATTAAAGCTAACGGCAGTAAAATTCACAAATTGAAAACTACTACATTTGAACATTAACCATTATAGTCCATGTTTATTATAATGCTGGCAATCCTGGCATGCATCTCCAAACAAAGCAATTTCATACAAATTTCAATACTTAGTACTCACTACTAAAAGGTTATTTGAACCTTGATTAAGCAGATATGTAAGTTCCAGAAAATGTAACAGGAAAAACAAAAGGGAAGGTCTAGGAAAAGCGGGTATAAGGGATGAACAAATAGTATATTAACTTAGAGGAGAAGAAACCGATAAGAAAAAAAAATTGTATTTAAAATAAAATATTGGCATCGAAGTTTGTAACCATGGAAGAGAAAGGTTGCTTTGAGGCTTGCAAGAAAAAAGGCTACTCACTGAGAAATGAAGGCCTAAGATCTCTCACATTAAAAGGCTCCTCAATCAAGTTAGCCAATAAAAACGAAAAGCAAAAAGGGATGAGGCTAAATGTAGGAATGTGAGAATAAACTAAAAACTTCTATAATATCAGCTTCCAGACATACCTGTTTGTGATGTGTTATTTCTAGACATCCAGGCTGTAGGATAAATGGTTCCCCATCTATTTGAACTGGGAATGCGCTGGAAATATGTATTCTTATGGCATTCCCCTGGGCCAATCTCCTGGCTTGAGAAAGACCAATCTGTAACGCAGGAAAAGGTAACCAGAATAAATGGATAACCTACATTTATATCACATGGATAAGCTACAAATATAATGAACTAGGTTCACATCATGATGGCAAAAACGTACAAAACCCCATCAAAGCTACTAATGAGTTTTACTTAGCTCAGTTAGAATGATTATGATTATTAATACCAAAACATAATTTGGGTTTTTTACAATATACTTGAGGCTAAAATAAATTACTTTGTATCAACTAAAATTTGTTCAAAGGAAGCAAGAGCTTAAGATTGGCAAAGAGCCTTTTCATGGGAGGAAGAGCAAGCTTAAATTAAACACGGCAGCAACTTAACATTAACAAACTTGTCCTTTCTCTCCAGCAATTTTCCATTTCTAGATAATTGTGGGAGATAACCAAATGAACTATAAAGGAAGATGAAATAAATTCCAAACCTGCAACTTCCCAAGATGCCAAGCTCCAGAGACACATACAACCTCAAGCATCTTATCATGCATTGATTGACGAGTGAAGTGGTCATCATGCTCACAATCATTTTGCCAAAGATCTACACCACCCATGTAGCTACCAATATTGAGAATAATCAAACCTTCAGCATCCTGAATAATTTAGTCACATCAGTTCAGATAATCACACCCACTATTTATAATGAAAAAAGTTGGAATAAATTGCTACCAACTCTAAAGTATGATATTTTCCTTACACCTTTACAAGTCACCACATACCTTAGGAATTGAAATGTCTTTCCCATCTACCTCAAGCCAAACTTGCCATGGTAAATCTGCGCATGCCCTGTCCATCATATCCCTGGCACCTTCTCTTGCATACCGCAGCTTGTTCACAAACTGCCAAAAATATAAAGCAATATATATAGAAAAGAAAAAATTAAGTTGTATATTACAACTCAACTCCATGTTTCTTAACCCATCAGGACAAGTAGTCTATAAATTATGTCCTGAAAATTATTACCGTGTGATACGTAGAGGATCAAATTCAGCTTTGGTTATTCACAAACTAAATAATCCTAAAATCCTTGAATGCATAAAGAACTGATTTTTTTTTTTTTTTTT
>PYUH01003976.1:1846983-1885400 GCA_016808085.1 Suaeda aralocaspica
CTTGAAACAGGATGGATTCCCATGCTTTGTGTGAAATATCCAGTGAAAGCATATTACACAGGTAAAGAGGAGCATCCCGTTGAACCTGGTAAAACAAAACACCCCCCGTTGTACATAGCCACCAACGAACAGTGGTCTATAAACCCACCAACTATGTTACCACAAAGGCGAAAGAAATTTCAAAGTTTGAAAGAGGGGCTCTACCTGCTGTCGTATTTATCAGGATTTTCCTCCCGGTGTCACATGAAATTCATAGGCAACCTTTGCTCCATCCAATACTATTATAGTACCAATGCAATAATTAAAGATCACAAGGTACAGAAAGGAACCCACAGAAGAGCAAATGACTTCTTCATAGTACCTAGATAGTCTCATTCATGTATTCGAAACCAGGGGTGCATCCATATCTGAATCTTTGTTTTGGTTGAGTTTTCTTACTTTAATGTCAACTTTCCAGCGGGTGTCCACCGTTGTAACAAGCTGCATGAGTAACTTCATTGTATAAACTATTGCTTAGTCCAGGTCCTCAACTTTGGAAAAAAAACCTCCTCCACATTGTAAAACCCTTGCAGATCAGTTTCCGGTGGGTGCCCAATGGAAGAACAGACAACAGGTGGAGGAGGGACTCAAAGTGAGCTTCTCAATTGCATCAAAAACCCAGGCGACAGTTACCATTCCACCACATACTATACCTAAACATGTGGTTAGCTGTCATTATCTTCTTCCCATCTGCTTCTCCTTCCCTAGTTTACTCTTCTCCCACTCCCTTCGTCCTTTAATTTCTTGATCTTTTCTTTTTCTTCCTCTGCGTTCTTTTCCTCCAGCCTCCGACGTCCCCCCGCCCTCCACCCTTTTCAAATACTACTTTTCCGTTAACACCTCTTTAACTCAGTTCCTACCTACCCTAATTGGGGGTGTTTGTTCGTTCCTTCCTCTTTCTTTTCCCTTTCTAATTCCATTCCTCCTTATCCTTGCGTCCTTATCACGTCTTTTCCTCATGGACCATCCCCTCATTTCCCTCTCTTCCCTCCAGTTTTCTTTGTTTCCTGGCCATGTTCCCTTTCTTTATTATTCCCCATCCACGAATGCGGCTTGGTTCTTCTTCTTATTCTTCCCCTTTCGCTTTGCCTCGCTAGCTCCCTCTCGTTTGCATCCTTCTTTCTAGGCTCTTTTTTCACTAGCCCCCCCCCCTGCCCTCCTTCTCTCCTCCCAAATTCCCCCCCCCTATCTTGTGCCCCCTTCTCTTCCCCCTTCCCCTTCCGACTCTTTTCTCTTGTTCTTTGTATTCTCGTTTCCCTTCATCTTCTGCACCTCACTAGCATGTATTTAACCTTACTTTCACTTTTCCCTCTCCCTTCCTGGCTTCGCCTTTCTCTAATTCCATCCCAACCTTCAACATCCTATTTTTCGGCACATCCCTAATCGCCTCTCTTGTCTTTTGGCCACTTTTTCTTCTACGTCTATGTTCTCAGTCTTGCCGTTCCTACCCCTCCCCCACCTCCCCGTGCGTTAGCCACCATCCCCTATTTTGCGACAACTCGCAGACTTCTTGCTCTTAGCTCATTGCTCTGTACTGTTGTCTCTTAGCGTGTAATCCGCTCTCTTCTGCCTTCTCTTTTTTTTAAAAACTTTAAGCCAGCCTCAGGACCCTGGGAAGAGTTTAATTCAAAACCTGCCATGGAACCAACAAAAAGCCTTAACAAACCATACAGTGGTTTATTAGCTGATAAAGACAAGCCTGTTTAATCAACAACATAATGTAGAAAATTAAGGGTTTTTTTTTTATATATAATCTATAGACCAATATTAAGAGAGGGGGCGTAGGATATATGGTATATACAGGTATCTTTGAAAGCTCAAACGAAGAGAAAAAAATTGGCTTCGTCGAAGGCTACTAGGTTAGTCATTGAACATTAAAGGAGGTTAATAAACACCTAGGAAATCCATTAACAACTCAATACAAAGTATTACTATTTGCAATGATTGAGGAATTGTGACTTGTAAGATGAGCATGATGTACACTAAAAGCCTATGTTCTGTCGGTCACGATCTAAGACAGTGATCATGTTTACAATTGATCCACCAAGCAATAAACATTTCCCCAGGACAGAGAAAACTTATCTTGAAGAGAATAGTTTGAGAGCAGAATAAATAGGTTGTTGGAATTATACATCAAAAAAATACCAACTAACAATTCATACTTTCATTCATCCCAATAAAACGATATTGTTATCTTCCCCTTTTTTTTTCTCTATATATGCTAATAAGTAGAAGGCAGGAGCAAAACAGTGACATAATGCTAAGGATCCTTGTGGACCAACTATTCTAATGAATAGAACTAATAATACCTGAGCAGGATTCAATAACATGTTCAGTCTCTCCTGAGAGATAGCCCATTCTGTGCACCACTTCTAATATTGATGAATACTAGGATAGGTTTAGCATTTTGGGCAAGTCCACTAGTTTGTACTTCTTGGTTTCACCATAAGTGATGTTCCACCCTTTTCTTGATTAAGCCGGCAGTTTCTCTTTTGAAACATGTACTTTCCATTCCTTGACAAATTGTCAAAGTTTTTTCACTGTAGCTTTTCTTAAAGAAGCTAAACTATAAGCACAAAATGAATGGGGTATCAGGAGCTGGGACATCTTTGAACTTGCCACTAACAGAACGACTTGATCCTTTTTGTTTCGATGACGTTGTCGCATTTTCCACGGACAGTAGTTGCAATCAAATCTCTCTAAGCGAACCTAAACTTCTCATAGATTTCAATCAAAGCTCTTACACACAAAGGAGAGAAAGAATAATATCTCTGTGAGGTCCCAAATCGCAGACATGCCTGATTCTTTGGCCATTTGGGCATGACAAGTGACATGTATGAGTCGCTGACACCACATGCAGTGCCAAGTGGAGTTGCATCAAGCAAGGAACACCACAAGGCTCATCGCAGTATGAACAAAATGCAGAAGAGTCAGGATTATCATCCGTCTTGAACCATCTTTTGACACGGTGTTGCACAATGGCAATTCAGCTTGAGCAAAACACTTACAATCCTTTGCTGCATACTTTGACAATAGAAATGAGTAGTAACACCACAAACAGCACAGCGATGAACAGGGTGTCGAACACTGTCTTGTGCCTAAACTTTGCGTGAATGAGAGGGAATTCAAGCAAACACAACATGTGGATAGCTGTTCACCACTACTATAGTCTTCAGCCCAGTATGATTTGATAATGGAACATTTAACTTTTTCCATGCTTTTCTTTGCTCTAGCAGCAGTTTAACCCAATTTAGAGAAGTTCTTTTCTGCCATTTAAGAGTTGCAAATGCAATAGCCAAGAGTCAACTGTTCCAGTGACCAGCCATCCCAATACGATGGGACCAAAGGTGTCTGAGATAGCAAATAGCTTGAAATTGAAAATTGAAAGTCAAACATCGTTTACCTAATTACAAAATCAGGTGACTAAGAAATAATGTCCCAAAAAACCTCCACTCTCATACAATCAACGAGACCTGAATAGAAAAAAATAATAATCAAAAACATGATAACATCTTGCAACTGTACGAAAAGCAATCTTCAATAGGCTAATATCATCAAAGAGAAAATTAAACGAAGCAAAAGCATAAAAAAACTAAGCCAGCCAGGCAGCCAAGAAAATTGTTGTTCATTTCCAAACTGAACCGATAATACGTTCAACAAACAGGAAGAAAACACAAGTTTAACACAGTCAATGGTGTCGCACTATTGCCAGGATTTGCCATTATGATATTAACTAGAGGATTTTTAAGGTTCTTGAAGACAAAATAAATAAACCATCATTCCTCCTCACTCAATCACCTATTATATACCAACGGCAGCAAGGGCTGTCGATCAAAGTGCCAACCTGATTATTGAGAAGAAGCTTCTCAAGCTCAACAATATCATGAACCTCAACCCACATCTAAAACATTATATATCATCAATTTACACATTCTACAAACATTTCAATTTTAAACACGAGCTTATCTTATTTCTACAGGTATCACTCTTCAACCATCGCCTTTCAAAGGTTGGTAGACAGGAAATGGCCGAGCAAAAACCTAAATTCTTAAAACTACCTGACAGCTTTCTGATGAAAATTAACGAACCATGGCCCTTTAAAATTGCCACATTTCTAGGCTCAAGTCTTTGTAAATACACCAGCTAAACAATTTCGAGAAAAACCTCCACTACGAAATTTGCAAATAACATTGGCTAATCAACTTCGACACCAAACTCCACTACGAAATTTGCAGATAACATTGGCTATGCAACTTCGAGAACAACCTCCACTACGAAGAATAATAATTGCAACCAAAATGAATTAATCCTATGAACTATTTCCCAATTTCATTGATAAATCACTCTTTTCACACAACCTTCACCCTCATAGCATAATCCTATTTTATACTTCGAATGCGATTTCTTGCTTTAAGCTCATCAAATAACTAATACAAAATTAACAAAAATACCTAATTAACTCCTCCATACAATCTCAACAACTTATATCTTAAACAATATAATAAATTAAAACCCTAATACATTAAATTTGATAATTCCACATTAAATCACGGCATCTTCTTCCTCAACAACAGTAAAACTAAAGAAGAATTTAACCTAATAATGCAATTTCTCCAAACATAGCAATATAACGTTTTCCAATTTTAAAAATAATAATAATTATAATAGCAGAGAATAATCTCGTTAAAGCAATTCATATCAAATCTTTTTTTTTTTTTTTTTTGAAACAGGATGGAATTCCCATGCTTTGTTGAAATATCCAGTGAAAGCATATTTACACAGTTAAAGAGAGCATCAGAAAACCAGTTGTTATAGCCACAAAGACACGTGGTCATAAACTCACTCAATATGTACAAGGCGAAAGAAATTTCAAGTTTTAAAGAGGTGCTCTACCTGACTGTAGTATTTATCAGGATTTTCCTCCCGGTTCACATGAAATTCATAGGCAACCTTTGCATCACATCCAATACCTATTTAGTAACAAGCAATAATTAAAGATCACAAGTAACAGAAAGAACCACAGAAAGCAATGACCTCTTCATATACCTAGATAGTTCATCATGTATTTCGAGTGCATCCTATCTGAATCTTTGTTTGAGTTTTCTTCTTTAATGTCAACTTTCCAGCGGTCCACCATTGTAACAGCTGCATGAGTAACTTCATGTAAACTATTGCTTAGTCCAGGTCCCTCAACTTTGGAAAAACCTCCTCCCCATTGTAAAACCCTTGCAAGATCATTTCCGGTGCCCAATGGAAGAACAGAAACAGGTGGAGGTGACTCAAAGTTGAGCTTCTCAATTGCATCAAGAACCCATGCGACAGTACCATCTCCACCACATACTAATACTCTAACATTTGGTACGCTGCTAAACAACTTTAAGCCAGCCTCAGGACCCTGGGAAGAGTTTAATTCAAACACCTGCCATGGAACAAACAAAAAGCCTTAACAAACCAATACAGTGGTTTATTAGCTGATAAAGACAAGCCTGTTTAATCAACAACATAATAGTAGAAAATTAAAGGGTTTTTTTTTTTATATATAATCTATATGACCAATATTAAGAGAGGGGGCGTAGGATATATGTATATACAGGTATCTTTGAAAGCTCAAACGAAGAGAAAAAATTGGCTTCGTCGAAGGCTACCTAGGTTAGTCATTGAACATTAAAAGGAGGTTAATAAACACCTAGGAAATCCATTTAACAACTCAATACAACAGTATTACTATTTGCAATGATTGAGGAATTGTGACTTGTAAGATGAGCATGATGCTACACTAAAAGCCTATGTTCTGTCGGTCAGAATCTAAGACAGTGATCATGTTTACAATTGATCCACCAAGCAATAAACATTTCCCCAGTACAGAGAAAACTTATCTCTGAAGAGAATAGTTTGAGAGCAGAATAAATAGGTTTGTTGGAATTATACATCAAAAAACTACCAACTAACAATTCATACTTTCATTCATCCCAATAAAACGATATTGTTTATCTTCCCCCTTTTTTTTCTCTATATATGCTAATAAGTAGAAGGCAGGAGCAAAACAGTGACATAATGCTAAGGATCCTTGTGGACCAACTATTCTAATGAATAGAACTAATAATTACCTGAGCAGGATTCAATAACATGTTCAGTCTCCTCCTGAGAGATAGCCCATTCTGTGCACCACTTCTAATATTGATGAATACTAGGATAGGTTTAGCATTTTTGGGCAAGTCCACTAGTTTGTACTTCTTGGTTTCACCATAAGTGACTGTTCCACCCTTTTTCTTGATTAAGCCGGCATTGTTTCTCTTTGAAACATGTACTTTTCCATTCCTTGACAAATTGTCAAAGTTTTTTTCACTGTAGCTTTTCTTTAAAGAAGCTAAACTATTAAGCACATAATTGAATGGGGTATCAGGAGCTGGGACATCTTTGAACTTGCCACTAACAGAACGACTTGATCCATTTTTGTTTCGATGACGTTGTCGCATTTCTCCACGGACAGTAGTTGCAATCAAATCTTCTCTAAGCGAACCTAAACTTCTCATAGATTTCATATCAAGCTCTTTCACACACAAAGGAGAAAGAATAATATCTCTGTGAGGTCCCAAATCGCAGACATCGCCTGATTCTTTGGCCATTTGGGCATGACAAGTGACATGTATGAGTCGCTGACACCACATGCAGTGCCAAGTAGGAGTTGCATCAAGCAAAGGAACACCACAAGGCTCATCGCAGTATGAACAAAATGCAGAAGAGTCAGGATTATCATCCGTCTTGAACCATCTTTCTGACCACTGGTGTTGCACATGGCAATTACCAGCTTGAGCAAAACACTTACAATCCTTTGCTGCATACTTTGAACAATAGAAATGAGTAGTAACACCACAAACAGCACAGCGATGAACAGGGGTGTCGAACACTGTCTTTGTGCCTAAACTTTGCGTGAATGAGAGGGAATTCAAGCAAACACAACATGTGGATAGCTGTTCACCACTACTATAGTCTTCAGCCCATGTATGATTTGATAATGGAACATTTAACTTTTTCCATGCTTTTTTCTTTGCTCTAGCAGCAGCTTTAACCCAATTTAGAGAAGTTCTTTTCTGCCATTTAAGAGTTGCAAATGCAATAGCCAAGAGTCCAACTGTTCCAGTGACCAGCCATCCCAATACGATGGGACCAAAGGTGTCTGAGATAGCAAATAGCCTTGAAATTGAAAATTGAAAGTCAAACATCGTTTACCTAATTACAAACATCAGGTTGACTAAGAAATAATGTCCCAAAAAACCTCCACTCACTACAATCAACGAGACCTGAATAGAACAAAATAATAATCAAAAACCATGATAACATCTTGCAACTGTACGAAAAGCAATCTTCAATAGGCCTAATATCATCAAAGAGAAAATTAAACGAAGCAAAAGCATAAAAAAACTAAGCCAGCCAGGCAGCCAAGAAAATTGTTTGTTTCATTTCCAAACTTGAACCGATAATACGTTCAACAAACAGGAAGAAAACACAAGTTTAACACAGTCAATGGTGTCGCACTATTGCCAGGATTTGCCATTATGATATTAACTAGAGGATTTTTAAAGGTTCTTGAAGACAAAATAAATAAACCATCATTCCTCCTCACTCAATCACCTACTTATATAACCAACGGCAGCAAGGGCTGTCGATCAAAGTGCCAACCTGATTATTGAGAAGAAGCTTCTCAAGTCTCAACAATATCATGAACCTCAACCCGTACATCCTAAAACATTATATATCATCATATTTACACATTCTACAAACATTTCAATTTTAAACACGAGCTTATCTTTATTTCTACAGGTATCACTCTTCAACCATCGCCTTTCAAAGGTTGGTAGACAGGAAATGGCAGAGCAAAAACCTAAATTCTTAAAACTACCTGACAGCTTTCTGATGAAAATTAACGAACCATGGCCCTTTAAAATTGCCACATTTCTAGGCTCAAGTCTTTGTAAATAACACCAGCTAAACAATTTCGAGAACAACCTCCACTACGAAATTTGCAAATAACATTGGCTAATCAACTTCGACACCAACTCCACTACGAAATTTGCAGATAACATTGGCTATGCAACTTCGAGAACAACCTCCACTACGAAGAATAATAATTTGCAACCAACTCATGAATTACTTCCTATGAACTATTCCCAATTTCATTGATAAATCACTCTTTTCACACAAACTTTCACCCTCAATCGCATAATCCTATTTTATACTTTCGAATGCGATTTCTTAAGCTTTATAGCTCATCAAATAACTAATACAAAATTAACAAAATACCTAATTAACTCCTCCATACAATCTCAACAACTTATATCTTAAACAATATAATAAATTAAAACCCTAATACATTAAATTTGATAATTCCACATTAAATCACGGCATCTTCTTCCCTCAAACAACAGTAAAACTAAAGAAGAATTTAACCTAATAATGCAATTTCTCCCAAAATAGCAATAATAACGTTTTCAACATTTTAAAAATAATAATAATAATAATAGCAGAAATAATCTCGTTAAAGCAATTTCATAATCAAATCGTTAAATTTAAAATAAATAATCAGTGATCTATTTGAATTCAATAAAAATTTTCTGAGGAATTTAAACAGATCTAAGGAATGATACAACAGATTAAAAAAACACGAAAAATAAACATTAATTCAAGAAAATTCAAGGAAAAATAATATAATTAAAAAAAAAAAGGAAGACGAACCTTGCGAAGTAACGTGAGAAGAGAGAGAAATCCAGAAAGAGAAAGAAGGAAGAAGGAAGAATAATGAAGATATTTTTTTTTATTTTTGAAATGGCGCTAAAAAAAAAAATAATATATATAATCAAAAAATGTGGAGAATACGGACGGAGTACTTTGTCAAAAGAAAGCAAAAGTGTGACTCATTATTGTGGGGAGAAAATAATTTTTGATTACTCTTTTGGTAGTCCGTATTAAGAAACAGACCATAAAGAGATAAGAAAGAAAGAGGCGACTACGCATTTTACACGGTTTTGTGTTGTGGGTGTGGTGGCCGTGTGGGTAGGTGGCTGGGCAAATAGTCTCTAAGGGCTGATCAGCCTGGGCTAACCCCGATTCGAAATATGCAAGAGTTTAGATCTTATTGTCATAAGGTTTGAACATTAGTTTAAAATAATTAACGTATTGTTTAGATACAAACAAATGGAGATAATAAATTATAAAGGAAAAGAAGGTTGAGTACATGTTAAGATTTAAGAGTTCATTTTTTTTACAAGATGTTAAGGGGATGAGAAACATCAAATTCTCGACAATTAATAGATGTCGGTGAAGGGAGAGTTAATATTAAGAGTGTTTAGGGCCTGTTTACTTCAAATGAAAACAGTTGAACTGAATTGAAAGTGTTTTATGAAGGATTAATGAATAGCAAAATAAAAGAACAGCTGAACTGAACTCAACGGATTTTAAGCTGAAGTAAACAAGCCCTTAGTTTAAATGTTTTTGGGTTAGGACTCAATACTTTGATATGTTAAATAAGATCTTTATATTATTTATGTATTTGTATCCTTACAGCGAAAAATTCTCTAGTGGACGGATAATAGTTTTTTTGGGCTAAAATCGAACGTACTTGTGTCACTTGCTACACGTTGCAATCGAGTATGAGACGTACAACGTACTTGTGTCACTTGCTACACGTTGCATTTACCATCACATGAAAATTCCTCTTTAACGTTTCCAATTTTCAATAAGTTTTAGAATAGTTTATGAGGAGTTTATTACTACTAAATGTTTTCAAGCATTCAAGTTTTCCAAACATAGAATCTTTAAATTCTAGCAGTTTTCACTCTTTATGGTTCCATAGAATGCTCACGTCATTACTTTTTTTAATTGGGAAAATGTTTATCTTTTCGTCATCACTCACCCCACTTGTTAAGCCTCTCAATATCATATTAGCTTGGATTGTTCTCATTTTAAAAACAAAACACAAAATATCTCTTAAAAACAAGTTAGCTAACATCAGTTCTTCGAAGTTCATAATTAACCCTCAATCTCTATTGTGATGTAATTGTTCTCATTTAAAAAACAAGAAGACACAAAAATATCTTTTAAAACAAGTTAGCTCACATCAGAACTCAGAAGTTCATAACCCTCAATCTCTATTTTTATTAGTAATTTGTATGGTATCAACTATTCCATTATTGGTTGTCAAAAAAACAAAAACAAAAAAACAAAACTATTCAATTATTGGCTAGATGATTAGTGTACAATCTATTAGATCCTACTTTTGGTTAATTGGTCATTTCATATGATATCAGCGGTAGTATGACATAAAAGGTCACAAACTTACAGGTTCAAGTCTAAGGCCCTGTTTTTTTGGATTGAAACGGAGTCAATCTGAACTGAAAGGAGCAAAACTGAACTAAACTGAGATGTGTTGAGCTGAATTGAGCTGAACTGAACTGAAGTGGACTGAAATAAAGCAGTAATTATAATGGAGATGAGCTGAATTGAAGTGGACTGAACTGAATTCAACTAAACTGAATAGAGCTGCACTGAACTGAACAGAACTAAATAGAGCTGAACTGAACTGAAGTACCAAAAACTTAAGTCCAAAAGAACAAGGCTTAAAGACATAAAATCAATTCATAAGCTTCAATCATTATTTTATTTTTTTAGTTAATTTGTTCCCCTAATATACACGACAACTATTTTGGTTAAAAAAATGATTGTTAGTCACTCAAATTCCTACAAATATACAAGGTATACGTAATTTAAAAATCAGGGAGAACAATAATGTCGATGTTCGATTTTTGTATTACTACACGTGCATTAATAAGTTAAAATTTAAAGAGACGTTTTATTCAATTTGATAACATTAAAAAAAAATTATTTAGAATAGTTAAATTGATTGGTCATTTAAGCTTATTAAACCGTATGTAAACAACCTATCTAAGCCTCCCTCTTCTCTTCCTCTCTAATAAAAAAAAACCTACAAAACCTTTTGGCGGTAAAGGACTACCATCATTATCATTTCTTTGATGATGGTAATAAGCCCCAAATCTTTGTCTTGTTGTTTTAATTTTTAGTTGTTTAGTTATTAATAATCCTCTTTTCTCTCTATTGATGAGAGTTTTCTTTCCAATTTTTGGGTTTGTTATCTCCTTTTGTGAGAGTTTGAATTTAGTTTTTCTGTTCTTTCTTTATTGAAGATTAAAATTTGGTATTAGGTTTTTATTTGAGAGATTTGATTCGTACACTGTGAGTCATGTAATTTTGCAATTGGTGTTGGAATTAAGGATGCGATTTATATGGTCAAGTAAAAAAATTTCTTTAACAAACCATTTCAGAGAGATTGGATTTCCGGTTGTTTGTTTTAGTATACCTATCTGATCCGGTTCATTTTCAAATCCGGTTCATCATTGTCATAGTTACTCTAAAAAATAGTTTTACATTATTTGTTTGAATTAATTTTTATTTTAATTGTAAATATCGTATGACTTTCAATTAATGAATTTTCACCTTTAAAAAAAACCTATTGGTCATTTGATCTCCGTAAAATACACCCAAGGATACAAATCACACTTGAAAAATATACAATGAAATTAAAAATACTTCCAACATAACCGCCGCAAAATTGGCGGGAACATTTTCCAACTAAAAATAACTGTATTTTCATTTTTGTAGGGTTTTACAAATAACAAATTCAATAAAATTAAAAAACAAACTTTTCAACACCATGATACACAACAAATTAATTTTGGAAGAAGAGGAAGTGGGACCCAAAACGACGGCGTATCATCATAATCAAGGTAGAAGGAGGCAAGGCATAGGGAACAGGGTATGGTTGGTGGTAGAAGATACAGGGGATTATCGCCTTGATGAGGTGTCGAAACACCATATCATGCGCCGTACAGGACTCCCGGCACGTGATCTTCGTGCCTTAGACCCTGTATTGTCATACCCTTCATCGATATTAGGCCGAGAACGAGCCATTGTTGTTAATTTGGAGCATATTAAGGCCATCATTACGGCTACCGAAGTGTTGATGGTTAATTCTTCTAATCCTTTGGTCGTTGATTTTGTTGATGATCTTAGGCATCGGATTCTCGGTATATCTAGACAGGTTCGTGTACAAATTCTTAAATGCACTCGAAAATAACTAGACATTATGTGTATGGTACATTTGTAATACTCTTGAGAACGAGTACATACTTTTGAATTTTATTGTTTACCATTTGATAATTTGTAAATTATCAAAAATGATGATCAGATGAGCAAAAAATAAATGCTTCGACAAAGGATGGTGATTGATACTGTGGGTGTCATTATATTGCAATATTCATAATTGTACATGAATATGTTACGTACATTATTGATCATTTTTAGGTACCTAACATCACACATGTGTGAAAATCTATTTATGTTGATGAATTAGGGATTAGATAACATGATAATAAACACTTGACTAATATTTCGCCTGATTTATGTTCCTTATATTGAATTCAAGCTGTTTGTTTTCATGTGGGAAGGCAAAGGAGAGTAGTGATACATACAAGGAAGAAGGAGGAAAGAGTAGTACTTGGAGCACGCCTGCATCGGACTCCCACCATGCTTCAACACAACCTTTGTTGAATAGGAAATCCGGGGGACTAGGTAGTGCTATGGATGAATTTAATGCTGCAACTAGAGGAAGTCCAGCAAAGAACACAGTACATGATGAATCTTTGTTGGAGTCTTCGTCTAGTGGTGGTCAGAAGTCTTCGTTGCCCTTTGAGTTTAGGGCTCTCGAAGCTTGCCTAGAATCTGCTTGTAGGTGTTTTGAATCTGAGGTATAACAATGATATTCTTATATTTTAACACTTGAGTCTTATGTTTTCATTTATATATAACTCGAGGGTGTGTTCTATTCAACTTACTTTGTATTATAAAAAAAATTCTTCGAAGTTCATAGCTAGTTCTAAACTTCTAATATTTCATTCAATAAGTCTATTAGGTCGAATTCAGTTGAATAGAACACACCCTAAATCCTCTTGTTTCGTGTTTTTACCACAGCATATATAACTTTAACGGAATGTGTGGAATGTGGATCATCATTTGTAGACTCGAACACTAGAGCAGGAGGCGTACCCTGCACTTGATGAACTGACTTCCCAGATTTGTACACTCAATCTTGAGCGTGTCAGACAAATCAAAAGCCGTTTGGTAGCAATTTCTGGTCGAGTGCAAAAGGTGATCCCAGCAATTCTGTATTATTACAGACTTACAGTCCATTAGTTTAAAGTTTGGAATGTATATAGTCCGGGAAATTCTATATATATATTAATTTCAATGTTACGTTGTATGCTCAGTATTGTTCGTATCACTACATATGTTCATTGCTTATGAACTTCAGAACACCAAACTATAATTTGTATATATATAGGTGAGGGATGAACTGGAGCATTTGCTGGATGACGATCATGATATGGCCGAGATGTATCTAACTGAAAAGCTTAAGCAATCTATGGAACAAGGTTCCATGAGAATAGAAGTAGAAAATGATTCTGTTTATCAGTTTGACGATGATGAAATGTGAGTCTTAAATTTAGCTGTACCATATATCTATCATATATATAACTTTGTAATCAACAAACGAATAATTTAATTTACGATTAATTAGCCTGCTGTGATATAATTCACTTGGTAATGTTTAGGGAGGATGATGAAGATGCATACAATTCGGTTAATAAGCCAAATATTGAAGAGCTAGAAATGCTTTTGGAAGCATACTTTGCACAAGTAGATGGTATTTCACAGAAGTTATCCACTGTAAGTAGTCCTTGATTCTTCAGATTTTTTTCTTAGTTTTGACCAGTGTAGTAAGTAACATATGTATATATGTTATGTGAACTCTTAATTTCATTTCGGTGTTCCTTTTCTCTTAGCTAGCTCGTGCTGTCGTTATTACTTGTGACGTAACATGTTATATGATGGATTTTTACCGTAGATGAGCGAATACGTTGGGGACACAGAGGACTACATTAACATAATGTTGGACGACAAACAGAACCAGTTGTTGCAAATGGGAGTGATGTTAAGCACGGCAAACATGATAATCAATGCCGGAATTGTCGTTGTAGGGCTATTCGGAATGAACATAAGCATATCCCTCTTTAATGGAGAAAATAGACAGTTTTGGGAAGCTGCCTTAGGCACGGTAGGAGGTTGTATCATCTTGTATATGGTAGCTTTAGGTTGGGGGAGGAAAAGGTGTCTTTTGTCCTCGTGATATATATACATTTCATTTTTTTGTTATTAAGTTAAAGATTTTGTAATGATAATCAAGTATCATTTGAATTGATCCAATTGAAATGAATAGTGAATTGGAGTTTGGATTTCTTATTCTCCATATAAAAAACAAAACAAAAGAGATTTTATTCTTGGTGATTAGTTATTACCAAATGTAAGTGATAACACAACTATTATTTCATGGTCTCACGGATCTTGATGATTGTACTTAGTTTGGGTAAGTGATAACAAAGTGATTTGATCTAAATCTTTATCTATACTTGCATTACGACATTAAAATTGGTATTGTTATGTATCGAGTTCATTATATAAAGATTTTGCCAGTCCTATCTTTTTTGCAAATAATGTTTTCAAATTCAGGAGTAATCTTGTTAATAAATGAGATAGTAATTTCAAAATCCAAATCATTTTAAGAATAAAAAAAATTCTAATGAAAAAAAAGGAAAGGTATCAATAGATTTTTTCCTTTACAAGAAAATAATTATGGGACCTTTATCACCATGTTTACTTGAAACAAATCAAGTGTTTTTTATATCTATCTCTTTATAAAGCACCAAAACATAGAATTGAGATGTGCTATTCATAAAAAAAAAAAAAAATAGTAATAATAATAAAATAAATAAATAAAAACGAAGTGAGTGAAAGAAGGTTGGAGATCGAAATTATAGGATGAGCAATCCACCTTGTGATAATTCTAGGCATTGTAAGACTTCTTCATGCTGCACTCAAGGTAGTATTCAATGATTAATTAGTTGATGTCAAAAAGATTACTTAGTTGCATGTTCATACGAATTCGTTAATTACTTGCATTGTTTCTTCAATCTTATTCTACATTTTGGTCATTTTTGCATGATGATAAACTTGTTATTTTGTTAAACTTCAAGTTGTATTGCCTAGCATTAATTAATATTAAAATCCTTTGTATTATCAATTTATCATAGTACTTCATTTGGCATAAACTAAATTCATATCATATATAATCATATACGGAGCATATAATAACTATTTTTTTTCAACAATCAATCAATTAATCAAAACTTTAGTCCTATAATTAAGCTCGGCTACATATATCAAAATTAATCCATTCTATGGTTATGTTTTCTATAGTCGATGTTTATCTCTTCATAATTAATCCTGTTATGTTACTTATGGATAGGGGGAAAATACGAGTGGCCTGAGTTACTAGGCAAACGTGGAACAGAAGCCAAAAGCNATTCTATGGTTATGTTTTCTATAGTCGATGTTTATCTCTTCATAATTAATCCTGTTACTTATGGATAGGGGGAAAATACGAGTGGCCTGAGTTACTAGGCAAACGTGGAACAGAAGCCAAAAGCATAATTGAACGTGAAAATAGTCATTTGACAGCAGTGATTGTGCCCAAAAGTTCAACCATTCCAATTACTGATTTCTGTTGTAACCGTGTTATAATCTTTGTTAACGACTATGGTAGTGTTGACATTCCACACCCTCGTGTTTCCTAATTGGAAAATTATGAGTGGAATTAAGCTTTAATCCTTGGATAAATTAAGATTTTATGGATTTTTTCAGCCTAAGGACACATTTATCCTTATCCCCATCATCCATCAATTAAATAAAATACAACTACTTCGTAATTTATATGTAATTCTGTTTTGATATTGGATTATAATGTGGTTGTTTTCAACTAGCGGACAATGTTACTTCTACGTACCTTAGATATAGTGGATTACTCACTAATAGTATATAGTAGTTTTATTACTTTTGTATCTCTTTACTGAATCCAATCCGACTCTACTACACTTTGAAATGTTTAAGTGTTACGGAGTAATTAGTAGGTAATCAACGGAATGCATATTAACTTTTATTTATGTTCGACCTTAAACGAGAGTCTTATATATTATTGGCATGTACGTACGTACTTGCAAAGTAATCTTAATTACTATAATAATTATGCCAATTTTAGGGATAATCATCATGTATCAGCCGTCTTAGACTCTAGTCATTATTTATTAATCAATGTAATCAATTTTAGTTTAGTTTTGTTTGGTAGTAAAAAAACAAATCACTTTCAATAAATAAAAATCCATATCATGTTGTATGATTACGATATGTAAATTAAAAAGAAAAATACACTATCATAGTTGGTAAAAAATTAGCTAAGATCGATTATTAATTAATGTATGAAAATCAATTGCAATCAATAAAATAATTAGTTTAACTGTAGCTTGCGTTGAGGTTGATCATATTAGACTCTCCAATAACATAAGGAAAACTATAATGTTTGAGTTTAATAGTTTACCCTAAAACAAGATAATTAGGATATATAACCTTAATATTTTATTTTGAATTGAAGAAGGATAAACCTAATATTAATAAAGTCATAAGGTATATAAAAAACTTGATTACGCATATATTTGTAAATCATTACCATAAATCACACGATTTTGACAGAATAATATCTTATATTACGTGCAATATTTTCAAAATTTGAAAAGAAAAAAAAACTTTCCTTGTCCAAATGAAATAATAATTACTACAATATATATGTAAAAAACATATATTACATCATCCAAGCATTTCCTTAAACCTAGTTAATTTCTTACGTAGAATTCAATACAAAACTTAATCACTTTGTTAATTTATTAACCATGGGAGATTATCAAGAGTTATACCCAAGTCAAGAAGTTGAAGACAATAATAATGAGAAGCTGAAAAAGAAAACTGGCAAAAGGAAGATTGAAATCAAGCGAATAAAAAATAAGACTAGTAGGCAAGTTACATTCTCAAAACGTCGTTGTGGTCTCTTTAAGAAAGCTAGTGAACTATGCTCCTTATGTGGTGCCGAAGTTGCTGTTCTTACTTTCTCCAATGCGGGTAAACTTTTTTCCTTTGGTCATCCTACTGCTGACGATGTTGTTTTTCGTTACATTAGTTTTTCGGAAAATCAAGGTCAAAAAATTGAGAACTATGACGACGACAAAAATAATCATCATAGTAACGTTGGTAAAATTTCGGAGCAATATAAAGAGGTTCTTAGTAGTATTGACTTTGAGAAGAAAAGGGTGATTGAGGTTGGTTCGTCGTCATCCAATGGAAGCAGTCCACATGGAAGTACTACTCCGACGAATAATAACAATAACAATAATAATAGTAACAATTGTTCTAGGTATTGGTGGGATGTACCGATTAATGATAACATGGGGTTAAATGAGCTTGAACAATTGAAGGCTGCACTCGAGGGTCTAAGGGTTGAAGTTACATCAAAAATTAACGAAATTAATCGTTCATCTTTGACAAATGTTGTTCCAACAAATAATGCTGATGATTTCAATTCGAGTGATGGTAATAACGCTGTTGCTAATCGAGGTTACGGTGATTCTGGTTGGATTAGTAATGATCAAGGTATGCTAATTCCGTCGTTTCCACCAATGATGATGAACGCTTACATTGGACATACTTCAGGAAATATGGGCATTTTTCAGTAGCTAGTACTAGTATTTGATCTAGTTTACTCAATATATCAACTTAACTTCATTCGTTATGTTAGTTTTAACTCCGGCATTTTCTAGTTATTGAACTTTTATAGTGTTAACTTTGATTATTATGTCAGTTTGAATTAATGATCAATTAATTGCATATACTTTTTTACAAGTGATCATATAGCATCTGCAGATTTTGTTAGGCTATAAGTTAATTACATATCTACAGCAAAAATAAAGGAAGCAAAATCACTAAAATCATGGAATATATTTACATGATTAGTTAAAACATTTAAATCATGGAATGCAGTGTATGTTGCTAGCTGCCTAAGATAATGGCTCTGCATATATGCTTGAGAGTTGAGACTACTGTTCTCAACTTCTTTCTTATCTACACCAAGAACATCAGAACTCGAAAAAGTAGCTCTCCGTAGTTAGGTTCAGCATAAGCAAGAAAAACACTTTAACCAAATACTAGGAAAGATCAACTTTGAGACACAGATTAACAGCAGCAGTAGATAGAACCCCAGCAGAACTCAAAACCGAGTGACAAAGTCGTTGAAAGTACTAGTTATAAGTTATGCACGTACAGCATTCCGACATGGCGGCATTTCCACTGTCATTCGTCTACTATGGCCTACTTCCCTCAACAAATTCGTGCAAACTTCAGGCCCAGTCCCGCACTAGCTGCTCATCAGAAACATCGACGTAACACTGTAACAGGCTGTGAAACAAATAGTGCTACATGATCAATAACAAGATGTATATGGTTTGGACAGTCATGACTCATGAAAAGATATCTTTCATTCCTAATTCCTAGAGGAGGAACTCAAAATATACTTTTATCTATAACACCACAAATGACTGTAGGGTGTCAACCTAACATGAATTAGAGAGATATGAGCGGATGCACAAGAATTGTTGAAGGGCACAACCCACCAATGCAAGGGATATCCAGCTTTGCTAAAACTCTGCTGAAATCATCATCAGGGAACAGCAGCTGCGGGTGGTTCAGGCTGTAGTAGGAACATGTAAGTATGTAACACTACAGTCTCCAACTTATTGTCTTTCGACTTATATGCCTCTAGAAGATTGGTAGCAGCCAACTTGGAAGTAAAATGATCCATTTCATCATCTGATTAGCATTCGTTATACGTAGTTGCCATTACAGGTTCATCCCAAAAATGACTTAAGCAAGAACTGAACAAACCCATACATCCACTATTCCACTGATCCACATCCACAATTTCAAAACCTTCAACTTCATCAGAATCTTCTTTGACAAACCCATCAACTTCTTCGAAACCTTCTTCAACAACTCATCATGAACAAATCCACTCCCCATATAGGATCAATCAAATTTTCAGCAACACGATATAAACTCTCATCAATTAATAGCATATATGAAGATATACAATTGCAACATAAACCTTTATTACTACATTGAATTCCTTTTTTCTTTTGTAGCAATTGGAGCAAAATCCCTAAACTCAAAGGCTAACATATGTTTTTCAGCATAAGGAGTCACAAGGCAATTGATCAATGATGAGAAGGGGACTAAACCAAGTTCTTACCTACCGCCACTCGCGATTTATGTAATGATGGAATCAATGAATCATATTTTATTAATATGCATCTAATTAACCAAACATAACCTCAAAGGTAATATTGAAAACAAAGAAACTTGAATTCAATAAAACATAATTGTACAAAAATAAAAATGTATGCTAATTTTCAGGTTTTCTAGCAAGAGAGAATATAGCAAACAAACAAAGAGGAACAACTAAAAAAGCTGCAATCTTGAGCACATCTTCTGTTTCTTTTGAGATCACCCCAATTCTTGACCAATCTCCACTATACCTGAAAAATTCAATGTTGCATTACACAATAGCATAACATATGAGCAAATTTAAAAGTCAATTAATTAATTAATTAATCTCATACATTTATTACATATTAAAGTTTAGTATGAAGTGATTTGTAGAGAGAACGAGTGATTAATTACCCTGCATCAACAAAGCCTAATCCCAGTACAGCAATGGCAGATTGAGGTATAATTTTGTTGAAGATGTTCATTTTTGAAATGGGGTTTTCTTTGTTTTTTGAAAAATTAGAAATTTCTGGCTTTTTTGCATATGTTGGTGTGAATTTTTTGCTGTTTTGTTTGAAGAAATTGTGGGAAGTTTTGGTAAGCATGAAGTTCTTTCCTGATAGCAGCATTTTCTAGTTTTTGTGGCAAGTAAGCACTAAGCAGCTATGGGAAATTCTTAAAAATTGAGGTGGTAGTAAATAAAATTAGAAGTAATTAGATTGCAAATAACGAAGAGCAATTCCCAATTGCTCAACTTGAATAGCACAATTGTAAAGAAAATGAAGCCGTAATTTATTCTTACCCTCCTACTTTTTGAGTTGTTTTGCTAAACTACTCCATTTGAGTAACTTAGAATTTTCCAATAATGACTTTGAATATTTTTTAAAATTTATGCGAGCTGATTCATTAAGCATCAAGTTCTGCCAAGACTAAAATGTCTTGCTTGAAGGTTTGGTAAACACTTGTTTGGTAAAAAACTTTTACTCGCTTCAACTTTATACAAGGATTTGATGATTCTAAAATTTAAAGAGTTGTATTTATATTCCATAGATATAGAGCATATAATATGAATAATTTCTTGGCCTTAAAAAGCTTAAAATTTGTAAAAGACTCTAATGAACTAATTATCTACACTTTTTTATGATTTTACCCAACAACTCATGCCAAAAAAAAAAACACTAATCGGCTAAACAAATTTGAAGCTATCAATTGACTGCTAGCTAATTGCCAAATAAGACCATTATCGATCTCAAACAAATAAAATGACATTTCAAAGACAAAACTATAAGAACAATATGCACCACACACTAACATGCAATTACCAAAAAGCCCCTTTACATTCAGACCACAAGTTCTGCTTAACTCTTCCTCCAACAATCAGCGCCAAAAAAAAAAAAAAAATCAACTAATTAACGGTCCCTAACCACCTTCCCTTTCTCTCTCCTCCACACTCCCCTCTGTAACTCTAACAATATCTCAATTCATCTAACTACAAAAAAAAAAATCAAAACCTCCATGATCTCCTACGACGCAGCAACTTCCTTCATCTTCAACTTCCCTTACACTACAAACCCTAACCCTAACCCCCAATTTCCTTCCAAATCATCCGTTTCCTCACAACGAAACGTTTCATTTGAAACCTCAATTTCTACCATCAACGACCTCAAACTATGCCCTAGGTTTAGCGCCAACAAAGGGAGAATAATAGGAGGAGTACACGCGAGTGCCTACGCTGTTAATGGCGGATTCGAGCGTGCCGAAAGAAGAGACTTGAATGATGATGATGATGATGATGATGATAAAGTGGAGTATCAAAATCAAATTTGGGATAGAAAAGTGAATTGTGAAGTTGAAGTGATTTCGTGGAGAGAACGGAGAATAAAGGCGGAAATTACAGTTAATTCTGATGTTGAATCTGTTTGGAATGCTCTTACTGATTATGAGCGTCTCGCAGAATTTGTTCCTAATCTTGTTTGTAGGTAAATATAGATTATTTGTTTGTTTTTTTTTTTTAATTTATTGAAATGTTTTTGTAAATGTTGATTATAGTATGTGCATATGGATGTTTGTTCGAGATTATGTTGTTGTAGGTTTTACTATTGAATTTGAAGTTTGTATTTAAGGTGATACTTGATTTTAGTCAATTTTTACTATATTTAGTGAGTTTTAAATGTTACCGGTGTTGCGAAAGGTCAAGAATTGGAACGAAGTGAGTAGTCACAGTCATTAGTGAGTTGAGTGATACTTAAAACATATCAAATTTTACTACTAGTTTTTGTGATTGTTGTTGCGAAGAAAGTATTTGGATGGAGGAGTAGATTATTAGTGAGCGTTGTTAGTTGTGTGGAAATTTGAGATACACAAGATAAGAAAACCATGGAAGCCATAATTTTTTAATGATAAGCCCCTATATTATTAGCGTAGATTTCCTACTTTTTGAAAAGTTTGGGGTAAAGATTGTTACAATGTGTCATGTTTTTGTGATTGCACCTGCATACACGATTATGGAAAAACTAAAAAGGCGATACTAAGACTATTCATAGACTAACACACAATGAAGGTTGAAAATTCTGCGAGGTCTTTAGTCTAGTAGGTTTACTTGGTTATATAAGATATGAAAACAAGCCCAATTTGGTCCTAATTTCCTGTAAAAAGACTCTAAAATATAAAGAGCCAAAGAGCTCCACAGGCGGGGGAGTGCATATGAAGCGCGGTTGGCTGGAGCTGCAAAATGTGCCTAGCGGCTGGAAGCAGCGAACTGTGGAACGAGCTAAAATAAATCAGGGTTGAAGGGAAGGAGGGGGCGCGGGAAAAGGGATGAGAGTTGGAGTCATTGGTAGAAAAGCCGGACAGAATCATAGAGACTAATGTATAAGATTGGACTACTACGTTGCCCTTTGCCAATCATGAAGGAACTCAATTGGTGTGATTTGGATAAAGCAGGGGGGGTGGGGCCACATGGAGAGCGACGCAACGGCTGCCAAGCACAGGACTTTCTTGTGGGTGCTTGTTCCCCTGCCTTGTAGTCTGCGGTTGAAAAGGCGAGAAAGTGCCCAACATGGTAAGATGGCTTCAGGAAACTTGGCAGGGAATTAAAACAGGGGGGTCATCGGGCGGTGCGGTGGCCTGGTATGTCTCTGCGGGAACAATGTCTAGTGGCTTGATGGCTCCCCAAAGCCATAATAAAATGGGGGGCATGAATCGTGGCATTTAAGTGAGCATGGGGGGAGGCGGAACGGGACGATAGTTAGAACGGGGCCCAGGGGGGGGTAAAACAATTGCGACTTCTTAAAAGGTAAGTGTTGATGAGGGGGCAGGCAAGGACTGTGGACGCCGTGTTTTTCCAGGGGGGAGGGGGACGGCCAAGAGGGGGAGAGAAAGGGGGGTCCCGGTGAAAGCTAAGCGAAGTAAAGAAAAGTTGTTGGGTCGAATGGGTAGGAGGGCCCACGCCCTCTGAAAAAGGTTAAAGGGTGCGTGGCACAAGGGAGGGCCGGTCGGGGTTACACCACCGTGTTAGTCGAAGTGCAGACCAAACAGAGGGTGGGAGGAAGGCGACCCCACGCCGCATGGAAACTGAATGATTGCAGGGCCAGGAGCGTGACCTAGGCAACGTGATATAGAGCCGGGGGGGGGGGGGGGCGGGGAGGGGGGGGGGGGCGGGGCCCCGCATCGCTGGTCCCCAGGCTCCGACGTGCCCCTAAGCGAACCACAGACCGGGGGGTCAGCCAAGTGACAACCGGGGGGGTCCGACATGAGGAGGGGAAGGGAAGTGCCTGGAGGTCCGGCGAACCCGAAGGTGGGGGGGCAGGGAAACTCCCCAAAAAAAAAAGAACCCCAGTCAAGCGGAGAACAACGGGAAATTAGGAGGGGGCCGGGGGCGCGTAATCAGCGCGACCAAGTATCCGACTTGATGATCCTCACCAGTGACCCAGACATTCGTTGAACCACCACCCTCGCAAATGCCGTAACAAGGGGTCGTCTACCTCCGAACACCTGTGTTATGAGCTTCCTAGCCAGTTTCAACTGGTTGGGCCTTCTCGTGATCTGAGGGTCATCATGAAAATTTTAGGCCAAATTTTTTCGAGACCCACAAACACGCGAAAAGCGTGACGGTATAGCCTTTCTTGGAGGACCTTTGTGGCTCCGTCTCTTTTCTCCCCAAATTTCATCCACTGCTCGGGGAACGGGGGTGGGCCGCTGCGATTGTCAGCCTCTAAAACTATGTTATGGCCACTCTGAGAAAATGGAAAAAGGGCAACAGTCTTTTTCGTTCTCTTGAGACTTCTTATGACTTCTCGACACCCCGTCTAGCCAACACAGTCCATCTTTTATCCATAGGAGCACAATGTAAAATTTCACCTATTTTTTCTCAAGACCCTAGAGGTCCCAAAATGTGAATTAGTAGTTTATGGCTCCAAAGGGTTGTCTCGAGCCGGTCTGTGCATCCCAATATTCTACACGGTTTTAGGGTAATTGTAGGATCCCCACTCTCGTTTCACCCATAAAAGAAGTCCCTTTATAGAGGATCAAAAAAAGGGCGCCCTAGTTTTGTTCTCTGGGACCGTCCATGACCTTCGAATCTCATCATTGCTCGAGGCCCCTTTTGAAAATAGGGGCACCATGAAAAATTTTTGGCATTTTTTTCCCGGGACCCAAAACCCCCATAAATGTGAATATAGCCTTCATTTTCAGCTCCAAGTTCCGACTTCCTTTCGCCCCGTAGCCGCGTGTGTTGTAGGTAATTACAGGATTCCCTACTCTCTGTTTGACCCTACAAAACTTTAACTTCCCTATAGAGGATGTTTTGAAAAGGGTAAACGGGAACTAGTCTTTTCCGCTCTCCAGACGTGTCTAACCTTGGAACCCCATTATGAGGTCATAAAAATTGTAACAACCATCTAGGAGCACATGAACAAAGTGCCTTGAGGAGCCGGACCAACTAAGCATCTATCCAATATGACAAGCGGCAACCACAAACAAAAATGAATCATTGTTCTATGGGAAATTTAAACTTGAGTGGCTTTGCTAAATTTTGACATGCTCACCTGTGCTTACCTTCAGGTCCCATCACAACCTACGTGAGGTCAGCATGATACCAAAATTCAACTCCGCCAGGAGACGACAGACGCCGGCAACCGCCGGGCGACAGAGCGAGAGTAAGAAGGGAACAGAAGAGGCCTGTATAGTTAACTAAAAGCTGATAGCCCTGTTAATTCCTCCAGCACAAGCTTGTCCAGTACTAAGGAGAAAAATACGCCACTGGGGAGCTGGAGAAAAGCCCAAGAGGCCTGGGCCCGCCCCGCACCTTCAGGAATAGTATGGGGTAAATGAGTAAAGTTTGTAGCTTGACAAGCCCTGCTTGGTGGTGAGATTCATCTTCGTAGGTTTGATGGTCTACTGGTACTAATTGACTACAACTTTTATTACTGTTTTCAGATGAACAAAACCATTGTTACTACAGCAATCGACTGCATTTTATGTGCTGAAGGAAAATGGTGGTGTTCACGTTGTGTTGTTGCTAGCTTACGTTAAAGCTCTCGTGAGGTCTGGGAGAACTGCTATGAAGTCTCCAGAGAAGAACCCTCACAGAGCAAACGACGGAAGCATACACCGAAGATCAGCGAAAAGCCACGCATCAAGAGCCAGGTGTCCCACATATGGTAGGGGATGTCAGGAAACCAGAAGTACTAATCATAGATAAACTCCTATCAATCCCTTGCAGCAATATGGTCCAAACCCAAAAGATGGTCTGCAGGAAGTTCCAAATTTAGCAATTAGCAAGTGTATCCCGTGATAAAAAAGAGTCGCATCTTCAGGTGAAAACAATAGATTCACAAAATATGCTACGAAAGACAATCCACATAGTTTTTCTTCCCCCCAGCAAAAACAAATACTCACGGAGCATCCTCAAGCCACATAAACTGAGACGTGCACTAGCAGGAAGGTTGCAAGGTCATATATATGGTTCCACACGGGTGTCAGGACTTGTGTGAACACTTGAGCAAGAGTAGCTCTCAGTGAGGGAGGGATGACCCTTTCATGGAAAGTGGCAGTGTGAGCAGCTGGAAACCATCACACTTAAAATACTGTGGAGTCCAAATGCGCCGTGATACGTTTCTATCAGAAGCAATAGGGAAAGGTAGGCGAAGAGCTCAGATTCAATAGTTGGTAGCTTCTTGCATTGCATTTAGCAATTCATATATGGAATAATGTTTTATCCAGGTCGATAAAAAAGCTGTGGCACAGCGTAAAGCTGAGGAATCAGCGTCACTGCATTTGCATGTTCCAGCGCGTTAGATTATACTGATCATAGTATCGGTGGAAGAGGTGAAAAACAATACTCCGCCATATGGGACGATGCACACCCTTATGTTGAGTTATAGTATAGTAAGCCACAGCCACGCAGCGAGTCTGTGACCTCACTAAAAAACACATTATAGATCAGTAGAAACCTAGAATGCCAAACCGTCAGTGGAATGGATAATTGATCTTGCAGATAAAGAGTTTTGAAGAGAAAACAACAGGATTATAGGCAATGAGGACTCCACAAAATGCTATCGTGACTACGGGGAAGAAGGCAGGAACAGTCGGATGAACATGATGAACCACAAATTAACTGCAAAGAACAATCGAGCTCGGTTTCTAATGAAGGCAACACTCATCAGAGAACTACAGAAGCTAAGTCAAACCAGATTTCAAGTCCGATAAAACAAAGGCCTAGAGTCCTGGGCTTACAACAGGATATTGAAGTTCTTAAGTCTGAGATCTAAAGTTTGTTTCTACGCATGGTCAGGAAGGATTCATGCCCATGAGGAAGCACCTCCGTTCTCATGGTAGGGTTGACATCGAGAAAGCAATCAACCGATGGGTGGGTTTAGGAGGATTGCAACGTTAATGAATCTATCTCTTGCTTACAAACATCGGAAACCAAAGGTTACTGGGATAACCTTGAAAATTTACAGGAAGAGGTAGATTAGTATTCGGATTTGCAGTTACTTTCCCCATGGTTGCCCCTCAATTGCAGCAGTATATGAACATTTTAGTAATTAAAAAGTATCTATTTGCCTTTCAGATTAATCGATTCAGAAGAATTGGGGGATGGATCCATCATATATGCCCACAGGAAAACATTTGAGCGTGCAGGTCAACAACTATACTTGCTTATAGTTGTTTTGAATCCAAAAACTATATTATCTTTTAGTAGGATTTGTTTCTAGTTTTTCCTGTTTTACTACTCAATAGACTGAGAAATTGTTTCTGTTGCAGGACGCTATGACATTGCCCGTGCCCTGGAAAAATGGGGTGGCCTACATGAAGTATCCCGTCTTCTATCGCTTAAGTTGAGGCACCCGAACAGGCACAACAGCAAGTCTTTCCAGCGACCAGAACAATGAAAATACTTCATTTGATTATATAGAAGCTGAAGAAAAGAAACCATTAAATCTCATACATCTTTAGATATACAGAAATGGCTTACGGAACTGAATGATTTGGACATAAATTGGGTTGAATGAAATATAATTACACATTTGCATTACCATGAAAAAGGCTAAGATTCTCAACAATGATATCAAAGAATTGAAAACATATCTAAGAAAAACATTAATTTTGCAAAAACCATGTAAAACTTTTTTTATATTTGTTGCTAAATTATTTATTTCTCACAAGAAAGGTTGAAGAGCACGAATCCTGGATGTCGTAGGTTTTGGCATCAGAAATCCCATCCCATTTCCTTGAAGTTGCGGATGCAAGGAATTTCCTTGTGCTTCAATGAAAGAAGGATTATAAGAGGTAAAACTATGAGCATTACCAACATATTTACCACATTTCCTGCATAGAAGTTTTGTCCTTCTTCTGAACAATCCCCATGAACGAGCTGATTCGAAAAAGGCCTGCACCTCAGCTGCTCGATCCGAGTGAACCTTGTTTCATCAATGGAGTAGAATGACATGATGCCCTTCTTGATATTTTTCGTAGTTCTTTGGACTGGTCATTGTAACATTTCGATTGCCTGAATACAGATTGAGCTCATACCCACAAAAACCACAGCTGCAAAAAACAACAAATATTGAAGATCAGGAATGTACTACTAGAAGAAGGTGGTCTACATAGGGACGGAGATGGGGTGGGGTGGGGGTGAGGTTTGGATTGGGTAGAGTGAAAACCTGTAGCCGACATCGCCAATTGCGGGGGACGACGAGAGAGAACGTTCAGGATAGACATTTAAGTGATCCTGATGAACTAACATCATCCTGTGTTTAGATGTGACTTGTATGAAAGATGGAAAATAAGGGTCTGCATTTTTAGAATGTATGTTGGATATGTCAAAATGACAACCGTAGTTACCGTTGGCTACAGTTATTTAGTAGACATAAATAAACAAATCAATAGTTATTTAAAGTTGTTTAGGACGCTCCTACCGCCGGACCCTTGGTCCCCATGATGAATTTCCATGAAGATTGGAAATGATGGACCAATTTTTCTCCCATTATTTTCTCTTTGGCATTCTATAATTATTTTTTTTTTATAACAAAATGCTATACATAACCCGTAGGGTTACACGTAAGAAGATAAAAATGAAAGTATTTAGTGATATATAACATTTATTATATCGATTGACGTATGATTTTATCATAAATATTTAGTGCTTATTTTTAGCCCTAAGGGCTACATATAGCATTACCTTAATATGGAATAATGGAAGTAATATGTCTTATGTAAAAAAGACTTTTTCTCATTGGTCCCCATGAATAATGTGTAGTATATTATTATATAATGATGCAACATGTAACATGGAATAACTGTAATTTACATACAAAGTTGTGGAGTATGGACATCAACTTAAGTATAGACACACCCAAATGAGCAAAAAAGAGGAGGTGAGGGGAGGCTATCACTTCCCCAAAACAAATTTAGCTGCAGCCATACTTTTTGTCCTATAATCCCAAGCTTAACCTTTCCTTTGTTGGAAATCTTTACTCCACCTCTTCCCTTGCGAATCTTCGGCCACCAAGGCAAATTCTTACCCCATGATGTGCGTTTCTAAGCTCCTTGGTACTATTTTTGATCTGTTTAGGCTTCTAGAATGCTTCATGTGCTTCATTCCCATCTACAAGTGCATGAAATTGTCCTCCTTGTGTCTTCCTTTTAACCACCAAAGTCTTGAGTTCGGATTTTCTTGGCTTCTCGGCCTTAGTTTCCTTACGATGATCAGCATCATTTTTGTGTGATAAACATCTCTCCAAGTCGTGCCCAAATTGACGTAGCATGACGAGCATCATGCTCATCTTTATCCCTGTAATGATGATGATGTGGTGGTGATGGTGGTGAAAAATCATCCCTAGCTTCCTCCCCAGTCTTCTCAATCTTCCTCCTTTTCTTTTTCCTCGTTCCTTCTTTGTAGGTTCCACTTATGGCTTTGTGTTGAACTAATTGGCTCGAGCACCCACATCTGAGTACTCGTCTCTACTGTTATAAGAGGAGGTAGTTATATAATCATAAGCTGAGCACTACTGTCAGTTATTACTTGAGCTTTGTTCCTCCTAGTTGACCGACCTACTGTCTCATGCTGTGGTTCACTCTCATCGCTGTCATAAGCCTCTGATCCCCGGATGATTCATAGGTCCCACTTGATGAATATGTTGATCCACTTTGCTGAGTTGTTGCACTAGAGGAAGCACATGTGCTCCAGCTTGTCTCATCTGAGGGGGTCATCAGATCCAACTTGCCATTAGAAGCTTCATTCATATTCTTCCTGAATGCAGCATTTCTGTTTGAAGTATCCAAAGGTATCATTGTACGACTTTGAATCAATTTCGGATCATAACTACCAACATTACTTGTTCTGTTGTGTCTCATGAAGTTTGTGGGCCCCGCAGATGGAACTCGTACCCATGGTCTTGAGGATAATCTTTCTCAATGGCCTCTTCCATGAAGACTCATTTGGCATAATCCTCGAACCTTTAAATGTACTGGATTTTGATTTGCTAGGGCAGTACTACTCAATGTACCTTTTAGAGATCGGATCTACCCATACCAGCCTTAACCTTAGTCTCAGGAACCTGACCAATCCAGAATTAACATTTGGTGATTTTTCAAGCCTTCGAGTCTTATTCACATTGGACCATCCAATATCAGTGTTCTTAGATTGTTTTGGCATATCATGGTCATCAGCGCAGTTAACATCCCTGCTCCATTTGACCTGTGAAGGAACAGGAGGTTGCGTTTGTAAGCATTGGACTCGCTTGTTTATCACCCATAGTTTCACCAATTGCAGCCAAATTCTTCATTTGGCCTGTCTCATTTCCTGTAACACTGTCTTGCTCGGGTGAATGCACAGAATTGACTAGCTTTTGAAGTGATGGAATAAGAGACTCGATTCTGTTAATTGCTTCCTCAATCCCCTTGGAAATATCAGCAGGTTTTTCCATTTCTTCTTTCTCAGCTTCAGCATTTATCCGATCAAAATCAATACACCAGTATTAGTCAAGTTCCTTTGAATTCTGGATGGTAATCTCTCGGCTGTTTATTAGGATTCTTGACGAAAAAGATATTGTTTCAATTCAAATCCGCCAACAGACTTTTTCACCCCACTACTTTGGAAATAAAGTTTTGTGGCCAACTGTAAAATGGTTATCGCTGTTCACAAATAGATTTTATCAGTGAGGCCTACATTAGTCGGTGGAAACCAAATTCAAGACACCAGGTTGTTCACTATTTCGACACCGTTTCCTTCTGTTTTGTGCTCGTAAAGGGAACTGCTTACTTCTGCTTGAAAAGGAGGTGTATTTCTGAGACTTAATTGTGAACTTAACTCCTTGCCCGCTGGCAAATTCGCGCTGTCTGCACTATTTGTTCATATGGCGGAACACAACTGTACAAGATTCGGCTGCCATTTTCTATCATTTCCAAACGAAAAAATGTTGACAGAAACATTTAGATTCAAAAATTTACTAAGCATATATCAATATGTGTATAAACATAAAAAAAAAAAAAAAAAAAAAACCAAGTACTAAACACTCTTCGGTTCAAAGCTCTGCCATTTTACGCGGTCAAAATACACCTTCGAAACAAATATAACAGTTACTATAACCCTATAAGATCTACTTCATTCAATAACTTCAACTATGTGTCAAGCAGACCTTTATGCATGGAAGTAATACTCTAAAAATAAAAAATAATAATAAGTATTGAATGATGATTTCATACCCCAGTATAAGCTTCAAACACCCTTTCAGTGGCAGCATCAAGCAATTCTAGAAAATGTGTCACATCTTCATCCATCTGCGCCGATGCGAAAAAATGCAGTTAGTTAATAATCTCCAAATAACAATTCCAATTTATGTACTAATGAAATACTAAATTCATTTGCATTGAAGATGATTTAAACATTGATCATCATCTTAAGCACATTTTGTTACATTTTCTATATCGAACATTTAATTCAAGGTTTTAAACAGGATATAAAGATTTAAGGGAAATGCAAGTTACTACCAAGATAGCTTACATGAACTTTATTTTCATTTTATTTTTAATTTGTACTTCAAACTTTAACAAAATTCTGAATTTTCATATATTTTTTTTTTCAAAGTAAGAATTCATTATTTACCTTAGAATGTAGGAGATTGGAATTTGCAATTTTTTACCGTTGAAATTGAATTATTGGAAGTTGAAAACAGGGGAAAGTGGTTATCACTTTGTAAAAACAGAGGGAAAAAAAAACTAATAATCAGATACCTGAAAAAGAGGTGAACAAAATTGACTTTTGTTTGATCATTGGTGGCGCAGAAGTGGAGGTCGCCACCGTCGTGGGTGGCGCGTATATCTTAACCCTCTTTATTTTTTATTTACTGATGGACTGTAGATGTCTGTAGTGTATTTGTTGTTCGTAATGTTTGTATTCGAAAGGTTAGTCTTAAATGGGGCCTGCTGCATAATAGATAATGGTGCGCAGGCCATTAAGTAAAAGATCCATTGAGTTTAGGCCAACTCTTTTATTATTTTTTTTTTTCTTTTTCTTGTGCAGTATTCATGTTTCTTTTTTGGTTTTTAATTTTAAAAAATTCCTATTTTTCAAATTATAATTCACTGATCACATGCATTCAACTAGTTATTTTATTTCTCTTTCCCACCTCAATTATTTGAATCTTTTATTCTTTTCATCATTTTTTTTTTTTGCTTGGTTTTAGTTTCGATGATCTTGATCTACTTTCTATCATTTTTATTTTTTTAGCACAAAATATTTTTACGCCTTTTTTTGGTAGGAAATCAAAGTTTTCTCGCGATTTTTTTCTTTTTTATAATTGTATTTATTTTGTTTGAAAGGGCTACTTAACTTTTTTTGACGGGGTTACTTACTTTTAGGGGTTACCGATCTTGTGAAGGGTTACCTAACTTTTTATAGGGTTCAATCTTAGTTGAAAGGTTACTTAATTTTTTCTAGGGTTACTAATGTTTGTTGAAGGGATTACTTAACTTTTTTCTGGGGTTACGAATCTTTGTTGAAGGTTAGCATTTTTTTGACGGGGTTTACTTGACTTTTTTAGGGTTACATAATCTTTGTTGAAGGGTTTCTAATTTTTTTGACGGGTTACTTGATTTTTTTAGGGGTTACTAATCTTTGTTGAAGGGGTTACTAATTTTTTTGACGGGGTACTGATTTTTTAGGGGTTACTAACTTGTGAAGGGTTACTTAGCTTTTTTTATGGTTACTTAACTTTTTGGGTTACTAATATTTGTTGAAGGGGTTATAGGTTACTTAACTTTTCTGGGTTACTATCTTTGTTGAACATGTTACTACTTTTTTTAGGGTTACTAATGTTTGTTGAAGGGGTTTCTTAAATTTTCAGGGGTCTAATTTTTATTGATGAGTACTTAACTTTTGTTAAAATTAGGCTTTATATGTGTTGGCTTGATTTTGGAAAAAAAAAAGGATTTGAATTAAAGAACTACATTATTATGAGAATGAAAATAAATAAAAAAGGTGGAGGAGAGAGAAAAAACCAGCACATTTATGGGATGTTATTAAGTTTGGTTTTCACATATTTGGTGTCATGTGTTTTTTTTTTTTTTTTTTTTTTTCACAACTGACGCGCGTCAGATTGTTTGTCATATGCCGCACTTTTTGCCATTAAATGTGGCGTGTTGTGCACAAACCACTCTGGTTTGGAATATTTTTAAGCAAATATGAGTTGAAAAGTCATTTGAGTATGTTATAATGATTCCTATCTAATTAAAACGTTACATTAATCACCAACTATTAATAAAAGCTAATTCTTATATATGTAAAAAATAAAAAAAATAAAACAAAAACTGACAAGACACATATTAGAAAATTGTGATGTGTCACATAGTTAGCATGTCCATCCCGCACAAGTATTTCCGCTTTTCTTCGAACACTTTCAATTTATTGTTTTAAACAACTTTTCTTACAAAAGAATTGAATACTCATAACCTTTCATGATTAAAAAAGAAAAAAATAATAATAATGTGTATATGTAAGTAACATGGTAAAAAATAATGCATTATGTTTACATTGTGGAAACATTGAAATGTTACATCTAAAAGAAGGAGTATGCTATATAGGCATATAGCAAGTTGTAACACAAAATTGATAAGTTTGGGAATAGTGGCCTTTTGTCATTGTATTAAAAATAAATGAATATATAGTCATTGTAGACTTGTAGTGGTCTAAAATTGCACATAGAACACTAGATTGTAACACTTAAAACAATGGACATAAAAAAGTTATTTCATTTTTCATTGATGCAATTATAAAAATATACACACTATATGTTTTTAAATGATCACGAGCAAGTACCAGGTAAATTAAGTTTCTAACATGTCATACATTGTTTTATGTTTTATATTTGTTAGGGTTATTTGGCACAATTGTGAGGGTTGATATCTCACAATTTCTTGTTATATGCACGCTTATTTATGTTATAAGACATAATGTGAAGAACACGTGGGGTGCATATTCAAGGTAGGATATCATTGTCCTAAATTTCTAACAGCATAACGCATTAGTAATAAGTTTTTTGTCATAGTAACGTTACTTAGCCTTTTTTTTTCCATAGTTTGGTTGACTCTTATAAAGTTGTGCACATGTTATTCCCTATTTTTTTAGTGTGTTGAAATTGCCTTGGTAATGATCTCACAGACTTGGGCTTGTTATTCCGAAGTGTGTAAGATATATGAGGTAGAACACTTTTAATTTCCAATTATTCACCAAATACACTTGTTATTACTACATGCTTAATATTTTTAATAATGCTCACCCCAATTATTTAATTTCCAACTATTTACCAAATTCACCAATTATTCACCAAATACATGCTTAATATTTAATATGTTGATGCGAATTAAGGTCGAGCCCAAATACAAAATTTTATTGTTTTATTTAATTATGTTGAGTCGTCTATTATCCATGAGATTGAGTTTCGTCAATCCGAAAGATCCGTATGGATAATAGAAGTAGGTATTTATTTTCTAAATTAATATTAGCATGTTTGTTCCAAAATAGGTGTGTTTAAGATTAATTAGGAAGTATTCTTTGTTATTATGTTTGCATAGATTACGTATTAGGTTAGTTAGGTACGTAAAATTATTTGATAAAATATTCTAATTATTATCTTATATTGAGATATTTTACGATACTTATTAAGGTTATTTTATCTTTTATCCTAAGTGCATGGGGTGTATGCCTATAAATAGTTTTTAATTTCATGAATAAATTAGAGTTGAATTTTGTTTATTTGATCAATTCGTAAGAGTTGTGTGAGAAAGAGAATTGCATATGTTACCACTAGTACAAAAACACCATTTGCTGCGTTACATTTGCGGCGGTTTCTTGGGATTTAAAGAACCGCAGCAAATAAGTATAGGTGATATGGTTGTATCGAATTATTTGCTGCGGTTCTAAAGACCGCGCAAATAGTTATTTGCTGCGGTTTTTTAACTTATTTGCTACGGTTAGAGAATAGCAGCAAATAATACAAAAAATAATCAACCCATGCTGAAGCCCAGGCCCAAAAAAACATGGCTAAATTAAAATCTCCTAACCCTAACCCCTCATTCTCTATTCACACAAAAACCCTAACTCCCTCTCTCTCTCTACGAAAACCCTAACCCCTCTCTCTCGAAACGGAAACCCAAATCTCCTCCTCCAATTTCAAAGGTTCAAGTTCATTAAAATTATAGAAAAATCAATTACTAAAATTAGACGAAATTGAGAGTTTGACTGAGGTTGAAGATCTAACGAAGGTTGAAGAGAATGAGAAGTTGAGAAAATAAAAAATGATTGTGAGAAATTGAAGATATAACGAAGATTTTTATTTCTCAATTCAAATCTAAACAATTAATTCTTCTTCAGTTCATATATTCTTCATCTTCAATTCGAGGTAACTACTTTCTGTTTTTTTTCTTTTTAAGTTCGATTTTGTTGATTGTTGCGTTTTGTTTTGTGGTTTGATTTTGATTTTTTTTTGTATTTTTTTTCTGCGAGTTGATCTATTTTAGGCACGATTCATGGGCAATTTTAGCTGTCGTTGTGTCAATCCTATGTTTCCGTCACGGCAAAAGCCGATGATTCGCTTTCAGATTGGAAGAGTGTACCTTCCTATTGATCCTGGTGTTTCTTCTTGATATGGCATTGTTCCTGATGATCCTAATCATGGTATGCTAAACTCTAACGATTATAATTTACGTTTCGATTGTTGTTTATATGTTGCGAGTATTAGTTTTGATGAAAATGTATGATTTTTACTTTAGTTATGTTAGTAATTTAGTTTGGAGAGTGAAATTGAATGAATAACTTCTTAATGTTTGTAATTTTGTTTTTGAAAAAGTAAGAAGAAGCAGCTGAATATTGAGAAGAGTAATGAGAAGGAGAAAGAAGGATCCTGTGCTACACGCATTGTTGAGATTCAAGAACCTCCTTCTGGATCAAAGGGATGTCATTTTACGTCAGGTATTATATATATATATGTTAAATGAACAAAGTTCAAATCTTGGTTTAGCTTAGTTGAATTTGAGTATTTAATTTTTTTATTTTTAAAAAGCATTGTAAATTTGTGATGACTGGAGAGGTGGTAAGAATCGGATTGGTGAGATATTTAATCTCATTTGAAATAGCTATGGAAGTGTGGAAGCAAGAACTTAGCTGTTTTTTAGTGAATTGCATAGTGGGTTCTATTTTCGTGGTCTTGTTTCTCTGATTCCCCCTTCTTAACTTCCTTGTTGCAATAAAATAAAAAGTAAATTTTAGATTTCATACAAAAATCTCCATAGATTTGTTTATTATTAATAAAAAATTTGTTCATAATCGATTAGTCATGTGGCAGTAGAACAAACCTTTAGTTATATTTTCTTATTCCTGATGTGAAGTAGCCTAACTCGAAGGGTGGGTGATCGACCACTTCCCTGATGGAGATATGTATATAACATAAATATATATAGTCTATTGCTATGTTGTTCTGGCTGCGGTTGTGTTCTTTGTGGCTATTCTGTGATGTTGGTTGAATGATGAAATATGAATGCTTGTGAATGAATTTTGCTCGAATGATTGAACAAAGAATGGTTGAATGAGTAATGGATGCTTGAATGAGATATTTTGATGAGATTGAGGTTATGATGATTTTATGAATGAATGAATGGGTTTATCATGAATGGTAATGCTTGAACAAATGAATAAGAATAGGAATGTTTGAATGAATGTATAGATATGGTTGAATGGTTTAGTCCGACATTGCTTAATAAAAAATGAGTCCTTTATAGTCCCTTATTTCCAAATGATGTCGATTCCCTTATAGTCCCTTATTTCCAAATGATGAAGACTCAAGTGAACCATGGTCAACATCATTGAGGTTTGAGTTGCTCCAGGCTTAAAAACCGTTGAAGTAGCCTAACTCGAATGGTGGGTGATCGTAACCACTTCCCTGATGGAGATTATGTCAGCAAACATAATATTATAGTCTATTGCTGTGTGTGTGGCTGCGGTTGTGTTCTTGTGGCTATTGCTGTGATGTTGGTTGAATGATGAATATATGATGCTTGTGAATGAATTTTGCTTGTTTATATATGAGTTATGAATGAGAACACTATATAAAAATGATTGAATGAGACTACTATATAAATAAATGATTGAACTAAAGAATGGTTGAATGAGTAATGGATGCTGGAATGAGATATTTAGATGAGATTGAGCTTATGATTGATTTTATGAATGGTAATGCTTGAATGAATGAATAAGAATAGAATGGTTGAATGAATGTATAGATATGTTGAATAGAAGTGTATTTTTTGTGATAGAAGTGTAATCAATTGAAAATAATTGATTCTATGTATGTTATACATTTAAGCTTCTAATTTGCTTTAAAATGCAAAAAAAAAAAAAAAATTTTTTTTATTTTTTTGGTGCTTATTTGCTGCGGTTATTCACAAAACCGCAGCAAATAAGTGTTTTTTTTTGGTGGGAAACTGCACTATTTCTGCGGTTTACAAGAACCCAGCAAATAATCCTGTTTCCCTCCAGTTTCTGGGTGTTTATTTGTGCTGGTTTACCTGAATAACCGCAGCAAATAACCCAATTTTTTGCTGCGGGTTAAACCGCAGCAATAAAATTTCATCATTTGCTGCTGCTATAAGTGCTGCGGTTCAAAACCGCAGCAAATACCCGGGAAAAAACCGCAGCAATGACGTTTTTTCCACTAGTGTACTTTGCGAGAAGACTACAAATCCTAGTTACAGTTTGATCTTTGTTAGATTAAATTGTTTTATTCCTTTTATTTAGTTTTCAATCATAAAGCTCCACTCAAATTCGATCAAAATTAGAAAACCTAAACTACAAATCATTAGAGACCGAATTTTTTTGGAGACCCATTAAAATCCGCATCAAATGTTCACTTGGAAACGTAACACTCCATACGTTTAGAAAATTGTCACACCGTCCCACAATATATACTAAATAATTCGTATTGCTTTTGAGTGCGTACGACCATCATGTACCATTATTTTCATATTATTAACATTTCCAATGTTTATAACTACTCTAACATTAGATCGTTTGACATAAGAACTTACAACCACCGTAATCAAAATGATGAAGACTTTTTTTTATTACGCTTCACTCGAAAAACGTAGTATTCCATAAATTATATAAAGTAATCAGACTTTTATCACATTATTTAACTAAACTTAAATGTTGACTACTAATTTTACTATTGAGTTTTAATTTACCAACTGACTTTTAATCGGTGCATAGTAAATTTTTCGATAATTGATATCCCCACAACTCATTGTGTATATGCACTTTCATTTTTGGTAAAGGAAACATATTCAAGGATAGCCGGATAGCCGTTTAGGGAAGCGTGGATAACATTGCTCCAAATTTCTAATAGCATGAGTAATGAGCTTTTAACAAAAGTAACGTTTACTTAGCCGTTATTTTCTTTTCCTTTATTTCCTTGGTTTGGTTAAGTTTCTATAAAGTAGTGCACAGTTATTCCTATATTTAATGGTTGAAATTACTAGGTAAGGCAAGTCCGATGAACTCATTAGGACTTGGTGTTAATTTCTTTTTGTGTGTAAATATAGATATATAAAAGATTAACGATTTTTGTTGTGTAATTCTGAAGTTAGAAATAGTGCATTTACCCATGATTGCAAATTATTCATTGATTGCCCTTGCTACATTATTAACTAGTAATTTAGCCCGGGCGATACTCCGGGTCGATCTCAAATAGCAATACTAAAAATATAGCTATATGAGATTTTGTTTCATTCATTTCATGTAAAATTTTCAATATAATACTTTTATAATTTATTGAAATATATAATCAGATAATATTTTAAAGTTTGTTTGTTAGAAATGTGAAAAGTAAATGTAGCAAGTAATAAAAGACGGAGGTAATATGTTATATTCATAATATTTTATAATTGATTTTATTATCTTTTGTAATTAATTGGCTCATGCAATTGATAAAGATTATTTCCATGATAATATAAGTTTGCGTTAAAAAAAACATTCACTTTTTTTCGGATGAAATAAC
>PYUH01003976.1:1885425-1962483 GCA_016808085.1 Suaeda aralocaspica
TTTTTTTTTTTTAATTTGATTGAAATGTTTTTGTAAATGTTGATTATAGTATGTGATATGATGGATGTTGTTGAAGATTATGTTGTTTTAGGTTTTTATTGAAATTTGGAAGTTTGTATTTGAAGGTGATACTTGATATTTATCAATTTTTACTAGTATTTAGTGAGTGTTTAAATGTTACCGTGTTGCGAAAGGAAGTAATTTGGAACGAAGTGAGTAGTCACTAGTCATTAGTGAGTGTTGAAGTTGATACTTAAAACATATCAAATTTTACTAGTTATTTGTGATTGTTTGTTGCGAAGAAAGTAGTTTGGAATGGAGGGAGTAGTGATTAGTGAGCGTTGTAGTTGTGGGTGGATTTGAGATAAGCAAGTAAGTAACCTTTATGGTGTTAAGATAAGCCCCTATATTTTGTAGTTTCTCTACTTTTTGAAAAGTTTGGGGTTAAAAGAGTTTACTAATGTGTCAGTTTTGTGATTGTGGCTTGATTTAAGTATAGTTCATTCGACAAATTTTGAGTATTGATGCTTTTGTTTTGTTTACTTTTTTATCAGTGGAAGAATCCCTTGTCCATTTCCTGGTAGACTATGGTTAGAGCAAAGAGGTCTCCAACAGGCGTTGTATTGGCATATTGAAGCTCGTGTTGTCTTGGATCTTCAAGAATTTCCTATCTCTGTAAGCAGCTATACTTTTTACTAGCTAAATAAAATAATGTTGAAATGTAAAGGTAGGGCTCGTGTAAGAAGGATTATATTTTGATCTTGTTAGAAAAGCCTTACAAGAATCATAGAGACTAATGTATAAGATTGATACTCTACTTTGCCCTTTGCATCATGGAAAATTTGAACTCATTGTAGTTGATTTTTATAAGATCAGGTTTTGTCACATGTTAGATCTACAGTCAACTGTCTACAATCACAGGATCTTTCTTTTTGTGCTTGCTTCCTTGTATTCTGCTGTTTAAAAAGTCTAGAAATTTCCCAACAGTTAAGATGCGTTACATGAAAACTTGTCATTTAATTGAAAACAATGTATTGTCATTCTTTCTGTGCTTGTTTCCTTTTATTCTTGCGTGAAAAATTCTAGTGGCTTGATGGCTCCCCAAATCCCAATAATTAAAATGTGTTACATGAAATCTTGTCATTTAATTGAGCATTGTGGTATGCTGAACTTTACTATAGTTATACGTTTTCCCATTTTTTTTTAAAACAATTTGCGACTTCTTAAAATAATTGTTGATTATGTTGTTGCAGTCAAATGACCGTGAACTCCGTTTTTCCATGGTGGATGGTGACTTCAAGAAGTTTGAAGGAAAGTGGTCGGTGAAATCTAAGAGAAGGTAAGAAAGTTTGGTCTAAGTTTATTAGGGCCACGACCTCTTAAAAAATGTTAAGTTTCTTTCACAAATGATTTCCTTTCTGGTTTACACACCGTGTTATTATAATTCAGACCAAATAAGTGTTCGACACCCAACGGCCATCATGTAAACTTTTAATGATTTCATTTCCATGATCTTGTACCTCATTCAAGCGTGACTTATAGCCTTTGTTTTTGGCTTTTGATTTGTTTTTCCCCATCTCTTTCCCCATGCTCCTACTAACCCTAAGATAACCACACCTTTTTTCATCCAATTACACCTTGTTTTGTTCCCTACATGGATGATTTTGAATTGAAGTGCGCTTTATTGCCTTTCGAACCCTAAGTATTCATTTAAACTCCCTAACCCCATTCAAGCTTATAAAACGTGAAGTATGATTTTCCTTTTTCTCTTTCATCTCGCCAAGTATCCGACTTATGATCCTCCCATGACCCCAAGTTACATTTCTTTTGAACCACCCCTCGAAATTCCTAACAAAGGGTCTTTCTTACTCTCCGAAACACTGTGTTATTAGCTTCCTAGCCATTTTAAACTGGTTTGGGCCTTCTCTTGATCTGAGGGTCATCATGTAAAATTTTAGGCCAATATTTTTTCGAGACCCCAGAACACTCGAAAAGCGTGACTTATAGCCTTTTCTTGGAGGACCTTTTGTGGCTCCGTCTCTTTTTCTCCCCAAATTTCATCCACTTGCTCTTGGTAATCGTGGGGTGGGCCGCGCTCGATTTCAGCCTCTAAAAACTATTTATGCTCACTCTTTAGAAAATTTTTGAAAAAGGGCATACTAGTCTTTTTCGTTCTCTTGAGACTTTCTTATGACTTCTCGAACCCCGTCTAGCCAACACAGGTCCATCTTTTATCCATAGGAGCACAATGTAAAATTTCACCTATTTTTTCTCAAGACCCTAGATGTCCCGGAAAATGTGAATTATAGTATTTATTTTTGGCTTCCAAAGGGTTGTCTCGAGCTCTGTCTTAGTTTCATCCAATATTTCTACCACGTGTTTTAGGTAATTGTAGGATTCCCCACTCTCGGTTTCACCCTATAAAAAATTGTAAATTTCCCTTTATAGAGGATTTTCAAAAAAAAGGGCGCCCTAGTTTTTTTGTTCTCTTGGGACCGTCCATGACCTTTCGAATCTCAATCATTTGCTCGAGGCCCTTCTTTTGAAAATAGGGGCACCATGAAAAATTTTTGGCTATTTTTTTCCCGGGACCCAAAACCCCATAAAATTGTGAATTATAGCCTTCATTTTCAGCTTCCAAAGTTCCGACTTCCTTTCGCCCCGTATTTGCCGCTTGTTGTAGGTAATTACAGGATTCCCTACTCTCTGTTTGACCCTACAAAAACTTTAACTTCCCTTTATAGAGGATTTTTGAAAAAGGGTAAACTGGGAAACTAGTCTTTTCCGCTCTCTCAGGACTGTCTATGACCTTTTGAACCCCATTATGGATTTGTCATAAAAATTGTATCCATCTAAGGAGCACTATGAACAAAGTGCCTTTGAGGATGCCTTTTGACCAAACTTTTAATGCTATCTATCCTAATATGACATAGCATGCAATTCACAAACATTAAAATTTTGATATCATTGTTCTATATTTTTGAAAATTTTAAAATCTTGAGTGGCTTTGCTAAATTTGTTGACATGCTTCTACCTTGCTTAACTTCAGGTCCTCATCTACAACTCTATCGTATGAGGTCAATGTCATACCAAAATTCAACTTTCCTGCCATTTTTTTGGAGAGGATTATTCGATCAGACTTGCCTGTCAATCTTCGTGCCTTGGCTTACAGAGCTGAGAGTAATTTTGAAGGGAATCAGAAGATGCCTGTATTAGTTAACTTAAAAGCTGATAGCCCTGTTAATTCCTCCAGCACAAGCTTGTCCAGTACTTTAAAGGAGAAAAATACGCCTACTGGGGAGCTGGAGAAAAGTTCTCCAAGTTTAAGTCATGGGCCTTTGCCCCAGGCACCTTCTGAGTTGAATAGTAATTGGGGTATATATGGTAAAGTTTGTAGGCTTGACAAGCCCTGCTTGGTGGATGAGATTCATCTTCGTAGGTTTGATGGTCTACTGGTAACTAATTGACTACAACTTTTTATTTACTGATTTTCAAGATGAACAAAAACTCATTGTTACTACAGCAATCTGACTGCATTTTATGTGCTGAAGGAAAATGGTGGTGTTCATCGTTGTGTTGTTGCTAGCATTACAGTTAAAGCTTCTGTTCGTGATGTCTGGGATGTTTTAACTGCTTATGAAAGTCTTCCAGAGTAAGTAAATTCCCTCTTATTCAGTTTAGCTAAACTTGACTTTGATTAGCATACACCGAAGATACTAGGCTTAAAAGCCATCGCTATCAAGTTAGTCTCATGTGTTTCTCCACATTTATGGATTATGGATTGTCTAGGAAACCAGAAAGTACTAATTTATCATTAGATAAAACTCGTCCTTCTATTATTCTTGCATCTTTGTATCAGATTTTATATGGTCCTAAACTCCTAATGGAGGGTATTTTTCTGCAGGATAGTTCCAAATTTAGCAATTAGCAAAGTTTTATCCCGTGATAAAAATAGAGTTCGCATTCTTCAGGTGAAAACAATATTGATTTTCATACAAATATATGCTTACGAAATAGACAATCTTTCAACATATATTGTCTTTTTTTTTTCCCTCCATTGCAAAATTACATAATACTCATTACTTGAGCATCCTTCAAATGCCACTAAACTGAGTATCTGTGCATCTATTTGCAGGAAGGTTGCAAAGGTCTATTATATATGGTACTCCATGCACGGGTTGTCATGGACTTGTGTGAACAACTTGAGCAAGAGATTAGCTTTTCTCAGGTTGAGGGGGATTTTGACTCCTTTCATGGAAAGTGGCAGTGTGAGCAGCTTGGAAACCATCACACTTTGTTAAAATATTCTGTGGAGTCCAAAATGCGCCGTGATACGTTTCTATCAGAAGCAATAATGGAAGAGGTAGGCTAAGAGCTCAGATTCAATAGTTGGTAGCTTCTTGCATTGCATTTTAGCAATTTCATATATGGAATAATGTTTTATCCAGGATTCGATATTTAAAAAGCTGTTTTGCATCAGCGTAAAGCTGAGGAATTCAGCTTGTCACTGCATTTTGCATGTTTCATGTCAGCGTTTAGATTATACTTGATCAATATTGTTATCTTGGTTTGGAAGAGGTGAAAAACAATTTACTCCGTCTCATATGGCGTATTGCATGCACCCTTTATGGAGTTATAGTATTAGTAAGCCATTCAGCCAGCATCAGCGAGTCTGTGACCTCACTAATAATAAACACATTATATGCATTGTTAGAAACCTTATTTGAATGCTTCAAACCGTCAAGTTGTGATATGGTATATTGTATCTTGCAGATAAAGTATTTGTTTTTGAATTAGTAAAACAAATTTTCATGATTATAGGTCATATATGAGGATCTTCCATCAAACTTATGTGCTATTCGTGACTACATTGAGAAGAAGGCAGGAACGAGTTCTGATGAACATGATGAACCACAAATTAACTGCAAAGAACAATCGAGCTCGGTTTCTAATGAAGGCAACACTCATCAGAGAACTACAGAAGCTAAGTCAAACAGCAGGATTTCAAGTCCGATAAAACAAAGGCCTAGAGTCCCTGGCTTACAACAGGATATTGAAGTTCTTAAGTCTGAGATCTTAAAGTTTGTTTCTACGCATGGTCAGGAAGGATTCATGCCCATGAGGAAGCACCTCCGTTCTCATGGTAGGGTTGACATCGAGAAAGCAATCAACCGGATGGGTGGGTTTAGGAGGATTGCAACGTTAATGAATCTATCTCTTGCTTACAAACATCGGAAACCCAAAGGTTACTGGGATAACCTTGAAAATTTACAGGAAGAGGTAGATTAGTATTCGGATATTGCAGTTACTTTCCCCATGGTTGCCCCTCAATTGCAGCAGTATATAGAACATTTTAGTAATTAAAAAGTATCTATTTGCCTTTCAGATTAATCGATTTCAGAAGAATTGGGGGATGGATCCATCATATATGCCCAGCAGGAAAACATTTGAGCGTGCAGGTCAACAACTATAACTTGCTTATAGTTGTTTTGAATCCAAAAACTATATTATCTTTTTAGTAGGATTTGTTTCTAGTTTATTCCTGTTTTACTACCTCAAATAGACTGAGAAATTTGTTCTGTTGCAGGACGCTATGACATTGCCCGTGCCCTGGAAAAATGGGGTGGCCTACATGAAGTATCCCGTCTTCTATCGCTTAAGTTGAGGCACCCGAACAGGCAACAAGCAAGTCTTTCCAGCGACCAGAACAATGAAAATACTTCATTTGATTATATAGAAGCTGAAGAAAAGAAACCATGTAAATCTCATACATCTGTAGATATACAGAAATGGCTTACGGAACTGAATGATTTGGACATAAATTGGGTTGAATGAAATATAATTACACATTTGCATTACCATGAAAAAGGCTAAGATTCTCAACATAATGATATCAAAGAATTGAAAACATATCTAAGAAAAAACATTAATTTTGCAAAAACCATGTAAAACTTTTTTTATATTATGTTGCTGAAATTATTTGATTTCTCACAAGAAGAAGGTTGAAGAGCACGAATCCTGATGTCGTAGGTTTTGGCATCAGAAATCCCATCCCATTTCCTTGAAGTTGCGGATGCAAGGGAAATTTCCTTGTGCTTCAATGAAAGAGAAGGATTATAAGAGGTAAAACTATGAGCATTACCAACATATTTACCACATTTCCTGCATAGAAGTTTTGTCCTTCTTCTGAACAATCCCCATGAACGAGCTGATTCGAAGAAAGGCCTGCACCTCAGCTGCTCGATCCGAGTGAACCTTGTTTCATCAATGGAGTAGAATGACATGATGCCCTTCTTGATAGATTTTTCGTAGTTCTTTGGACTGGTCATTGTAACATTTCGATTGCCTGAATACAGATTGAGCTCATACCCACAAAAACCACAGCTGCAAAAAAACAACAAATATTGAAGATCAGGAATGTACTACTAGAAGAAAGGTGGTCTACATAGGGACGTAGAGATGGGGTGGGGTGGGGTGAGGGTTTGGATTGGGTAGAGTGAAAACCTGTAGCCGACATCGCCAATTGCGGGGGACGACGAGAGAGAACGTTCAGGATAGACATTTAAGTGATCCTGATGAACTAACATCATCCTGTGTTTAGATGTTACGTTGTATGAAAGATGGAAAATAAGGGTCTTGCATTTTTAGAATGTATGTTGGATGATGTCAAAATGACAACCTGTAGTTACCGTTAGGCTACAGTTATTTAGTAGACATAAATAAACAAATCAATAGTTATTTAAAGTTGTTTAGGACGCTCCTACCGCCGGACCCTTGGTCCCCATGATGAATTTCCATGAAGATTGGAAATGATGGAACCAATTTTTGCTCCCATTATTTTCTCTTTGGCATTCTATAATTATTTTTTTTTTTATAACAAAATGCTATACATAACCCGTAGGGTTATACGTAAGAAGATAAAAATGAAAGTATTTAGTGATATATAACATTTTATTATATCGATTGACGTATGATTTTATCATAAATATTTAGTGCTTATTTTTAGCCCTAAGGGCTACATATAGCATTACCTTAATATGGAATAATGGAAGTAATATGTCTTATGTAAAAAAGACTTTTTCTCATTGGTCCCCATGAATAATGTGTAGTATATTATTATATAATGATGCAACATGTAACATGGAATAACTGTAATTTACATACAAAGTTGTGGAGTATGGACATCAACTTAAGTATAGACACCCCAAATGAGCAAAAAAGAGGAGGTGAGGGGGAGGCTATCACTTCCCCAAAACAAATTTAGCTGCAGCCATACTTTTTGTCCTATAATTCCCAAGCTTAACCTTTCCTTTGTTGGAAATCTTTACTCCACCTCTTCCCTTGCGAATCTTCGGCCACCAAGGCAAATTCTTACCCCCATGATGTGCGTTTCTAAGCTCCTTGGTACTATTTTTGATCTGTTTAGGCTTCTTAGAATGCTTCATGTGCTTCATTAACCCATCTACAAGTGCATGAAATTGTCCTCCTTGTGTCTTCCTTTTAACCACCAAAGTCTTGAGTTCGGATTTTCTTGGCTTCTCGGCCTTAGTTTCCTTACGATGATCAGCATCATTTTTCGTGTGATGAAACATCTCTCCAAGTCGTGCCCAAATTGACGTAGCATGACGAGCATCATGCTCATCTTTATCCCTGTAATGATGATGATGGTGGTGGTGATGGTGGTGAAAAATCATCCCTAGCTTCCTCCCCAGTCTTCTCAATCTTCCTCCTTTTCTTTTTCCTCGTTCCTTCTTTTGTAGGTTCCACTTATGGCTTTGTGTTGAACTCATTTGGCTCGAGGCACCCACATCTGAGTACTCGTCTCTACTGTTATAAGAGGAGGTAGTTATATAATCATAAGCTGAAGCACTACTGTCAGTTATTACTTGAGCTTGTTTCCTCCTAGTTGACCGACCTACTGTCTCATGCTGTGGTTCACTCTCATCGCTGTCATAAGCCTCTGATCCCCCGGATGATTCATAGGTCCCACTTGATGAATATGTTGATCCACTTTGCTGAGTTGTTGCACTAGAGGAAGCACATGTGCTCCAGCTTGTCTCATCTGAGGTTTGGTCATCAGATCCAACCTTGCCATTAGAAGCTTCATTCATATTCTTCCTGAATGCAGCATTTCTGTTTGAAGTATCCAAAGGTATCATTGTACGACTTTGAATCAATTTCGGATCATAACTACCAACATTACTTGTTCTGTTGTGTCTCATGAAGTTTGTGGGCCCCGCAGATGGAACTCGTACCCATGGTCTTGAGGATACATCTTTCTCAATGGCCTCTTCACATGAAGACTCATTTGGCATAATCCTCGAACCTTTAAATTGTACTGGATTTTGATTTGCTAGGGCAGTACTACTCAATGTACCTTTTAGAGACTCGGATCTACCCATACCAGCCTTAACCTTAGTCTCAGGAACCTGACCAATCCGAGAATTAACATTTGGTGATTTTTCAAGCCTTTTCTGAGTCTTATTCACATTGGACCATCCAATATCAGTGTTCTTAGATTGTTTTGGCATATCATGGTCATCAGCGCAGTTAACATCCCTGCTCCATTTGACCTGTGAAGGAACAGGGAGGTTGCGGTTTGTAAGCATTGGACTCGCTTGTTTATCAACCATAGTTTCACCAATTGCAGCCAAATTCTTCATTTGGCCTGTCTCATTTCCTGTAACACTGTCTTGCTCGGGTGAATGCACAGAATTGACTAGCTTTTGAAGTGATGGAATAAGAGACTCGATTCTGTTAATTGCTTCCTCAATCCCCTTGGAAATATCAGCAGGTTTTTCCATTTCTTTCTTCTCAGCTTCAGCATTTATCCGATCAAAATCAAATACACCAGTATTAGTCAAGTTCCTTTGAATTCTGGATGGTAATCTCTTCGGCTGTTTATTATGATTCTTGACTGAAAAAGATGATTGTTTCAATTCAAATCCGCCAACAGACTTGTTCACCCCACTACTTTGGAAAGTAAAGTTTTGTGGCCAACTGATAAAATGGTTATCGCTGTTCACAAATAGATTTTTATCAGTGAGGCCTACATTAGTCTGGTTAGAAACCAAATTCAAGACACCAGGTTGTTCACTAGTTCGACACCGTTTCCTTCTGTTTTGTGGCTCGTAAAGGGAACTGCTTACTTCTGCTTGAAAAGGAGGTGTATTTCTGAGACTTAATTGTGAACTTAACTCCTTGCCCTGCTGCAAATTCGCGCTGTGCTGCACTATTTGTTCATATTGCGGAACAGCAACTGTACAAGATTCGGCTGCCATTTTCTATCATTTTCCAAACAGAAAAAAATGTTGACAGAAACAGTTAGATTCAAAAATTTACTAAGCATATATCAATATGTGTATAAACATAAAAAAAAAAAAAAAAAAAAAAAAAAAAAAAAAAAAAAAAAAAAAAACAAACCAAGTACTAAACACTCCTTCGGTTCAAAGCTCTGCCATTTTACGCGGTCAAAATACACCTTTCGAAACAAATATAACAGTTACTATAAGCCTATAAGATCTTACTTCATTCAATAACTTCAACTATGTGTCAAGCAGACCTTTATGCAATGGAAGTAATACTCTAAAAATAAAAAATAATAATAAGTATTGAATGATGATTTCATACCCCAGTATAAGCTTCAAACACCCTTTCAGTGGCAGCATCAAGCATGTCTAGAAAATGTGTCACATCTTCATCCATCTGCGCCGATGCGAAAAAATGCAGTTAGTTAATAATCTCCAAATAACAATTCCAATTTATGTAACTAATGAAAATACTAAATTCATTTGCATTGAAGATGATTTAAACATTGATCATCATCTTAAGCACATTTTGTTACATTTTCTATATCGAACATTTAATTCAAGGTTTTTAAACAGGATATAAAGATTTAAGGGAAAATGCAAGTTACTACCAAGATAGCTTACATGAACTTTCAATTTTCTATTTTTATTTTTAATTTGTACTTCAAACTTTAACAAAATTCTGAATTTTTCATATTATTTTTTTTTTCAAAGTAAGAAATTCATTAATTTACCTTAGAATGTAGGAGATTGGAATTTGCAATTTATTTACCGTTGAAATTGAATTATTGGAAGTTGAAAACAGGGGAAAGTGGTTATCACTTTGTAAAAACAGAGGGAAAAAAAAACTAATAATACAGATAACTGAAAAAGAGGTGAACAAAAATTTGACTTTTGTTTGATCATTGGTGGCGCAGAAGTGGAGGTCGCCACCGTCGTGGGTGGCGCGTATATCTTAAACGCCTCTTTATTTGTTTATTTACTGATGGACTGATGTCTGTAGTGTATTTGTTGTTCGTAATGTTTGTATATCGAAAGGTTAGTCTTTAATGTGGCCTGCTGCATAATAGATAATGGTGCGGCAGGCCCATTAAGTAAAAGAGTCCATTGAGTTTTAGGCCAACTCTTTTATTATTTTTTTTTCTTTTTTCTTNTCTTTTTTCTTGTGCAGTATTCATGTTTCTTTTTTGGTTTTTAATTTTAAAAAATTCCTATTTTTCAAATTTTAATAATTCACTGATCACATGCATTTCAACTAGTTATTTTTATTTCTCTTTCCCACCTCAATTATTTGAATCTTTTATTCTTTTCATCATTTTTTTTTTTGCTTGGTTTTAGTTTCGAATGATCTTGATCTACTTTCTATCATTTTTATTTTTTTAGCACAAAAATATTTTTACGCCTTTTTTGGGTAGGAAATCAAAGTTTTCTCGCGATTTTTTTTTCTTTTTTATTAATTTGTATTTGTTTGAAAGGGCTACTTAACTTTTTTGACGGGGTTACTTACTTTTTTAGGGGTTACCGATCTTTGTTGAAGGGGTTACCTAACTTTTTATAGGGTTACTAATCTTAGTTGAAAGGGTTACTTAATTTTTTCTAGGGTTACTAATGTTTGTTGAAGGGATTACTTAACTTTTTTCTGGAGTTACGAATCTTTGTTGAAGGGGTTAGTAATTTTTTTGACGGGGTTACTTGACTTTTTTAGGGGTTACTAATCTTTGTTGAAGGGGTTACTTAACTTTTTTTTAGGGTTACTTAACTTTTTTTGGGGTTACTAATATTTGTTGAAGGGGTTATAGGTTACTTAACTTTTTCTGGGTTACTAATCTTTGTTGAACATGTTACTTAACTTTTTTTTTAGGGTTACTAATGTTTGTTGAAGGGGTTTCTTAAATTTTTCAGGGGTTACTAATTTTTATTGGAGGAGTTACTTAACTTTTTGTATAAAATTAGGCTTTAATATTGTGTTTGCTTGATTTTGGAAAAAAAAAAAAGGGATTTGAATTAAAGAACTTACATTATGATGATGAATGAAGAAATAAATAAAAGAGGTGGAGGAGAGAGAAAAAAACAACACATTTATGGGATGTTGATTTAAGTTTGGTTTTCACACATTTGGTGTGCATGTGTTTTTTTTTTTTCTGACAACTGACGCGCGTCAGATTTGTTTGTCATTATGCCACACATTTTGCATTAAATGTGGCGTGTTGTGCACAAAACGCACTCTGGTTTGAATATTTTTAAAGCAAATATGATAGTTGAAAAGTCATTTGAGTATGTTAATAATGGATTCCTTATACTAATTAAAACGTTACATTAATCACCAACATATTAATTAAAAGCTAATTCTTATATATGTAAAAAATAAAAAATAAATAAAACAAAAACATGAAAGACACGTATTAGAAAATTGTGATGTGTCACATTAAGTAGCATTGCATCCCGCACAAGTATTTCCGCTTTTTCTTCGAACACTTTCAATTTATTGTTTTAAACAACTTTTCTTACAAAAAGAATTGAATACTCATAACCTTTCATGATTAAAAAAGAAAAAAATAATAATAATGTGTATATGTAAGTAACATGGTAAAAAAAGTAATGCATTATGTATATACATTGTGGAAACATTGAAATGTTACATCTAAAAGAAGGAAAGTATGCATATATAGGCATATAGCAAGTTGTAACACAAAATTGATAAGTTTGGGAATAGTGGCCTTTTGTCATTGTATTAAAAATAAATGAATATATAGTCATTGTAGACTTGTAGTGGTCTAAAATTGCACATAGGACACTAGATGTAACACTTAAAACAATGGACATAAAAAAGTTATTTCATTTTTTTCATTGATGCAATTATAAAAATATACACACTATATGTTTTTAAGATGATCACGAGCAAGTACCATGTAAAATTATAAGTTTCTAACATGTCATACATTGTTTTATGTTTTATATTTGTTAGGGTTATTTGGCACAAATTGTGAGGGTTGATATCTCCACAATTTCTTTGTTATATGCACTCTTATTTATGTTATAAGACATAATGTGAAGGAACACGTGGGGTGCATATTCAAGGGTAGGATATCATTGTCCTAAATTTCTAACAGCATAACTGCATGAGTAATAAGTTTTTTGTCATAAGTAACGTTTACTTAGCCTTTTTTTTTCCATAGTTTGGTTGACTCTTATAAAGTTGTGCACATGTTATTCCCTATTTTTTTAGTGGTTGAAATTGCCTTGGGTAAGATGATCTCACTAAGACTTGGGCTTGTTATTCCGAAGTGTGTAAGAATATATGAGGTAGAACACTTTTAATTTCCAATTATTCACCAAATACACTTGTTATTACTACATGCTTAATATTTTTAATAATGCTCACCCAATTATTTAATTTCCAACTATTTACCAAATTCACCAATTATTCACCAAATACATGCTTAATATTTTTAATAATGTTGATGCGAATTAAGGTCGAGCCAAATACAAAATTTTATTGTTTTATTTAATTTATGTTGAGTCGTCTATTATCCATGAGATTGAGTTTCGTCAATCCGAAAGATCCGTATGGATTAATAGAAGTAGGTATTTATTTTCTAAATTAATATTAAGCATGTTTGTTCCAAAATAGGTGTGTTTAAGATTAATTAGGAAGTATTCTTTGTTTATTATGTTGCATAGAGTTACGTATTAGGTTAGTTAGGTACGTAAAATTATTTTGATAAAATATTCTAATTATTATCTTATATTGAGATATATTTACGATACTTATTAAGGTTATTTTATCTTTTATCCTAAGTGGCATGGGGTGTATGCCTATAAATAGTTTTAATTTCATGAATAAAATTAGAGTTGAATTTTGTTATATTTGATCAATTCGTAAGAGTTGTGTGAGAAAGAGAATTGCATATGTTACCACTAGTACAAAAAAACACATTTGCTGCGTTACATTTGCTGCGGTTCTTGGGATTTTTAAAGAACCGCAGCAAANTTATTTAGTTTTCAATCATAAAGCTCCACTCAAATTCGATCAAAATTAGGAAAACCTAAACTACAAATCATTAGAGACCGAATTTTTATTGGAGACCCATTAAAATCCGCATCAAATGTTCACTTGGAAACGTAACACTCCATACGTTTAGAAAATTGTCACACCGTCCCACAATATATACTAAATAATTCGTATTGCTTTTGAGTGACGTACGACCATGCATGTACCATTATTTTCATATTACTTAACCTTTTCCAATGCTTATAACTACTCTAACAATTAGATCGTTTGACATAAGAACTTACCAACCAACGTAATCAAAATGATGAAGACTTTTTTTTATTACGCTTCACTCGAAAAATGTAGTATTCCATAAATTATATAAAGTAATCAGACTTTTATCACATTATTTAACTAAACTTAAATGTTGGACTACTAATTTTACTATTGAGTTTTAATTTAACCAACTGACTTTTTAATCGGTGCATAGTAAATTTTTCGATAATTGATATCCCCACAACTCATTTGTTATATGCACTTTCATTTATGGTAAAGGAAACATATTCAAGGATAGCCGGATAGCCGGTTAGGGAAGCGTGGATAACATTGCTCCAAATTTCTAATAGCATGAGTAATGAGCTTTTAACAAAAGTAACGTTTACTTAGCCGTTATTTTTCTTTTCCTTTATTTCCTTGGTTTGGTTAAGTTCTATAAAGTAGTGCACATGTTATTCCCTATATTTAATGGTTGAAATTAACTTAGGTAAGGCGAAGTCGATGAACTCATTAGGACTTGGTGTAATTTCTTTTTTGTGTGTAAATATAGATATATAAAAAGATTTTACGATTTTTTGTTGTGTAATTCTGAAGTTAGAAATAGTGCATTTACCCATGATTGCAAATTATTCATTGATTGCCCTTGCTACTATTATTAACTAGTAATTTAGCCCGGGCGATACTCCGGGTCGATCTCAAAATAGCAAATACTAAAAATATAGCTATATGAGATTTTGTTTCATTCATTTCGATGTAAAATTTTCAAATATATACTTTTTATAATTTATTGAAATATATAAATCAAGATAATAATTTTTAAAGTTGTTTGTTGAGAAATGTGAAAAAGTAAATGTAGCAAGTAATAAAAGACGGAGGTAATATGTTATTATTCATAAATTTTTATAATTGATTTTATTATCTTTTTGTAATTAATTGGCTCATGCAAAATTGATAAAGATTATGTTTCCATGATAATATAAGTTTGTCGTTAAAAAAAACATTCACTTTTTTTCGGATGAAAATAACAATTATCGTCACTTGTGTCAGCAATAGTCTTTTATCATGCCTCTTAGAGTTGTACATATTTGTGTATGTACTTTAAGTTACATGTACTCATGTAGCTATGACACTTTAATATATTTTATTCTGAACAATTGATCAACAAACCAAAGTGGATTGATAATTGTATGTTTACATTTCATTTGGAAGGTCATGAGTTATGCAGGTGAATGATTTTAATATATTATATAGATTTTTGATAAATTTCCATGCATTCTTGCAAACTTTGTCTTTCCAACGCTTATTTTATCCAACCTAATTAGCAATTCAGTCTCAAAGTCTCAACTTAATAAGGGCCTGTGTTACTTCAACTAAAAACAATTGAATTAAACTGAACGGAGTCGAATTGGACTGGACTGAACTGAACTGAACGGATTTTAAGCTGAAGTAAATAAGCCCTAAGCTTAATTATGAGCTAGTCACACACCCTTAATTTTTATTATATTCACTTGGAAAAGTAGTACTCCATATGTTAAGTCGATTAATTATCACACTATCTTAGGGCCTGTTTATTTCAACTGAAAACAGCTGAACTAAACCAAACTGATTGGAGCTAAATTTAACTGAAAGTTTATTATGAAGGATTAATGAGTAGCAAAATAAAAGAAGAGCTAAACTGAACTGAATTGAGTTGAACTGATTTTATGTTGAAGTAAACAGACCCTTACATTACAATCTTACTTTTGAGTTTTACCATTATCATTATTTTCGTGTTATTTAACCTTTTTCAATGTTTATGGCGACTCAGACTACTTGACATAAAAATTAAATTTACCGTCCAATATAATCAAAATGATCTTCTCCTTTTATTATGCTTCACTTAGAAAATGTAGTATTCCATAAATTATATGAAGTAGTTCAACTTTTATCACATCATCTAACAAAACATAAATGCTAGGCTACTTCTTTCTACCCTTGATTTTTTTTACTTTTTACCATCTAACTTTTAAACGAGTACCATAGTAATAACTCAATTACCTTTTTTTCATAGTTTTTTTTTTCTTTTTTCCAATTTAAGATAGCTACTTTAACGATAAGACCGACTGACCTAATAATTCAGCATACTAGTTGATCAAAAAGGATAACTTTCCTTAATAACTTGATTACATCTACAATCTACATTACCATATATACAAATTTAGATTTGATCACACCACTTGGCCCCCTTGGCCTCAAAATTAAGAAATATTCCACCTAAAAAGGTAAAAATCACAAATTTCTTAGCTAATATTATAACCAAAAAATAATTATTTTCTCCTCAAAAACAAGAAAGAGAATCCCAAGCCAAATGTCAATCAACATGGGGTGCGTTACAATGACCTAAAAAAAAAAATCCAAAAATTTTAATGAAAAAAAAAGTACCTCAATTTTAAGTCGTCATAATTTTCAGGTTTTTAATTTATTTTATTAATTTTATTTATTACCCCAAAAAACACAAGAAAAATCACCCTTTTCTTTTCTTTTCTTTTTTTTTTTTTAATTCCTTCTTCCTCCTTTAGTCACTTCACAAGCAAAAAAAAACACTACTCTCTGTTTTTCTCTCTCTACTCTTACTTTCTCTCTCTAAAAAGAAAATCATCATTCAACAATGGTGATCAAGAGAAAGAGAAGAGATAACAGAAGTAATCAAACTAAAAAACAACCAATTTTTGAACAATTTAATGGAGAAAAAGAAGAAACTGAAGATTATTGTTTTGTTTGTAAAGATGGTGGTCTTTTAATGGTTTGCGACCATAAGTAAGATTTTTTTTTACCCCTTTTTATTAATTTTTATTTGATCACTAATTATTGTTCAAATGTAGCATTTTTCTGGGGTTTTTTAAATTATGATTTTGCTTGTTTTTAATATTTTTTTTACCACTTTTTTTGGGTGTTTAATGTTTGTGAATTAATGTATGATGTTATTAATGATGTTCTGTTTCTGGGGTTTTTTAACTAAGTTAAATTAAATTAAATGTGTATGATTTTAATTTGATTGTTAATTTGTAACCCCTTAAATTGAAATTGGGGTTTAAGTTAATTGTTTTGGGGTTTAATCATGTTTTGTGTGATTGATGATGAAAAATTGACGTTTTTTTTTTTTTTTTTTTTTTATTTGGTAAGTTTATTTNTTAATTTGGTAAGTTTATTTATTTATTAATTAATTAATTTTTTTTGAGTAGGTGAGCAAGTTAATTAACCTTGGGGGAGGTCCCACCAAAACTGAATGAGTAAATAATAGATGAAAAGCAAAATAATGGAGTGAAATTAGGAAAAAGTAAAGTTGAGAACAAATTTATTGTTCTATCAAAAATAGAAAAAAAAAAACTTTTTTTTGATTAATTAATTAATTAATAATTAAAATTTAATTAGGGGTAGAGTTAATCTTAATTACTTTAAGATAGTAAAAATTGAGGGAAGATGAATAATTAATTAATAGTTAATTTTTTAATAAAGACTAAAACTTGATTCTAAAGATGGTAGCACGTGCATTGCAGGTGATAATAATATTGTCTGCATTACTGACTGTTTGCAGGTAGATAGATTTAGGGAAAGAATTGTGGCTTTGTATTTATTGTTTTTTGCTGTTGTACAAGCTACATTTTACTCGGAAAATAATAGCTTTAGTACAGTACTTTATATGTGTAAAATTTTTAATATGGTGAAGTTATGTGAAATGATTTTGGCGCTCTAAAAATTGATTTTGGCAATTCCGCTTTATGCAATACTCGCTTACGCGCATACATCTTACCGAGGCACTTGGGAGTCCTAGAGTGGTCAAGGTACATATATTAGGTAGTTTTGAATTAGAGAGCATTGTGTTGTAGGTTGTAATAAAATCATTGACAATTTGTGAAGGGTACAATATTGGCTATGATGGTACAAGAATGGACATTAGTTGAGTTTTCATCAAAATTAAAGGCAATGAGTAGATGAGAATGAAAGGATAAATTTGCCTCAATCTAAAGTTACTTGGAATGATTGATATGCGTATAGTTAATGTCTGAGGTAAGTAATTAGGGACACAATATGACGACCATTGCGTTTTCCATTACTGATGCTTCGTATTGGGAGTACAAGGTTTGCACTCTACGCTCCTTACTATCATATTATGGATATCAATGGCCTTATTGTTTTCTGTCTAGTAGGCTCCAATATGTGTGCTTTGCCTTTGTATTTCAGGACAATTGAGGCAAAGGTTATGGCCCTACTTTGGAATCACCTTTCATTTTTATGTCTGCTAAGTTCCTTAACATGTGGTTTGATATTACAGGGAATGTGTGAAAGCTTATCACCCGGAATGTGTGGGGAAAGAAGAAACAGCGGAAGAAACTGAAGAACAATGGATTTGTGGTAAATTCGTCAATAAGGCTTGACACAATGTCATGAAATTTATGATAATATACAGGGTTTTAATTCAAATTAAACATTAATGTTCTTCACATGTCATGTTAATAGTATTGCTCATGTTTATCTGCTTTTCACAAGGCTCTTCTAACTTGAATTCTTAACTGTGTTGCCACTTAGCATTGGTAAAACCCTTCACTTTATGTAAAAAATGAGGATACCATTAAAGATATTCACATTTTTGGCAAGTAGACATTATATTAGACAATTCCCAATTAGAGAAGTGGGTTATTCATATTAAATTTATGTTAATTTGATCTTTTCATATCACCTGAAGTACTACGAGTGGTTTCTAATGCTCGACTTTTGGACATGGGTATGATACGTAGACACTTCATTTTGGATCAATAATGCAAAAATTTTGTGCCATGGTTGTGCTTGATACTTTTAGACTTCTATTCATGTGTGAGCAACAGGATATGATAAATTGATAGCCATGATAGGCTAGATTGGAGCAAATTCTGCCTTTCCAACAATGAATTTATGATATGACATTTGTGTTCACCTTTATCATTATAGGTTCTTGATACATTGTAGTACAGTAAAACCAACTTGACTTGACAAATAATAAGTTTTTCACTTTTTGTTTCTTTTCCAGACTGGCATTATTGCCTTGTTTGCAAAAAAAAATCAAGGCTTCAGTGTTTTGGCTGTCCGAATGCAGTTTGCCTAAGCTGCTACAAGGATGCTTCTTTTGCAAAAGTTTCAAATAACAGAGGATTCTGCAATGACTGCCTTAAGCTTGCCTTACTCGGAGAGGAAGGCGTGGATGTTGACTCTGATGGGGTACGGGTAGTTTCTGAATTAGTGTTGTATACTTGTATGAAATAATATAGTTTGGTTTATATCTTGTGCAAATCTCTAATTCTTGCAAGATATTTTTCAAACATCTAGTAAATAAGTTGTTAGGTTATAATTTGATTTTGGAAATATTATGGTGCCTATCCTGGTTCACACGATTTAATATGGACAATGTTAAACACTGAAAACAGTACAGACCTTGACCACTCGCCTTCCCATTTTCCTGTGTATATCAAGTTACTTATCTGGTCTGACCTTTTCCTTTTCTTTCTTCCATTTCCATCCTAAAAGTGTGGTAAGGTATTTGGATTATCTGCTTAATTTTGAGTGTATGCTACTAGATGATCAACTATTCAGCTTGTGCAATTTCTGTTATTTCTTTTTATCTGTCATGTTCTTAATTGATGGCGTACCTAACATTTGCAATTTGGTGTATCTGTGTTCCTTCACCATCCTCTTCTTTGTTGTGTTTCCTACATTTGAATTTCTCATGCTAATTTTTGCATTTTGTTGTTTCTGCTTATTTTGACATTATTTTCCTCTGATTATCTGGGCCTGTGATTCCCTGCTTAATATGAAAGTAGCTTATATCATGATTGGGGAAATGAGAGAATGCATGTTGTCTTGATTTAAGCTTGGCAGCTTGTGCATGTCTCTAATGGTATTTTTAACACTTACCGCTAGCAAATACATGATCTTTCTACTTAAGGAGCTTTCTGCTTTTAGCAATTGGAAAAGCCGATACCTTTAGCAACTAAGTCACCGATGGCTGCCCTTCACGTATAGTATGATTGGATGAGTTGCATTCTCCTTGGGATATGTCATTTATCTATCTCAAGTTTTTTGATGTCAATGTAGGAACAAAAATAAAAATAAAATCAAATGTGAGGTTAGCAATACATTTAAGAATGTAAGTAAACTCAAAGACCCCATGAAAAAACCCTATTTCATGGCGGTAGTTTTTGTAGCATTTGATTATGGACTGCTATGCAACCCTAAATTCCTTCGAGTGGTGGTGTTAAGCGATGAAGGGTGAGCCAAGCCCAATTGTAGACTTTTAGAAAAGCTGCTTACCTTTTCCTATGAGAGAGGATTTGTGATGAGATCATTAGTATGGTAAAACTGATGTTTCTGAACGATATGTTGCAGCACCTTGCAAGGATTGATAATCTATCGAATAAACGATAGACATCAAACTAGTACTCACAAGGTATGCACTAAGTTGGGATATTGCATAAGATTTTACTATGTCAACTAACACAAGTTTTTCCTTAGAGTATCATGGACAGTTAGACTTACAGTAATCTTTTCCCTGTGACCTATCTTATGGCCCAACTCCTCATAGGTTGCCATGTTACCTGCATTGACATAAAATCAGTTAAGCTTATCCATTACTCAATCTATTATCGGAGAAGTGATAGCAAAATATATTTCCTAATAACAACCATGTCCCCTCATTTGTATGGAAATAAATCACTATACTCTTATCAACGGGAATCATTTAGAACTGTTTCCATTCTATTGTGAGAACAAAAGCCTATTAAGGTAATAGTTATCACTTATCATTATCCTTTTCGCTCCTTAAGTGAATCCTTTCCGTTCCCTTAACTTTGATCATGCCAAACAACCCCTAACTTGGAATGGTTTATTTATATGTGATTACCGGTGGGATACACAATGGATGTATGGAAATGAGCATGTAATCACAAACCATCAAAGGCCATTAGACAAAACTTACTGATTTATGGAATTGATGAGCAGCACGCTCCTTGTGTTACCAAAATAAGAAAAGGTTTCCAACTACATTCTATATTTTTAGAAGGATGCAATGTAATCTATTGAGATAGTTATCAATATCTACTAGTCATTGGTATTGGTGTGATTTTCAGACCATTGATAGCCTTGGCCTTGATGTTTGGCTTAGGATAGACTAAATTGAGAAGGCTCAATAACTGTCTTTGCTTAAACTAGTGGAAAAAGGCTTATTTGCTACATTGCATATGCTGCGGTTTCAAGTGCACCGCAACATGTGAATTTGTAATGATGTGATCTGCTAAAGAAGTGGAGCATTTAAATAGCAAAAATCACATAGGCTATGTTGCTAAATGCTGCGGTCAAAATACGCAGCATAAAAGCTCTTTAGCCGCACTGCTTCAGCATATAGTCTTTTCTCCACTTGTGTTATTACCTATTATGACGTACCAAGTAATGGTTGCATATCAGATAGGTCAATTGCAATAGCCTCTTTTGACACCATAAGGCTGCGTTCACATATCTCTCCTTGATCTGCCCGGGACAAGAATCTTTATAGGCACATTGACTGTATGGCACATTTTTATTGACTTTGCTGTCAAATTTGTATATGCACATCAAGTTTTTGATGTTTTTCGATCTTTCTATATAGATGGGGCCTCCTACACCCTCGTTTTGTGCTCGAATTTTATTTTTCCCATAACTTCTTACCTTTTGTTTTGATGATGTAAATGGAATTCTTTAGTTTGACATATATGTCCAAGTATTTTTCTATTATATCAGTTTTTGTAAAAATTTCCAAGTTTCGCTATCATGTTTTAATGATTAACTGCCCTGTGTAACTGTCTCGGCCTACTTTCCTACATTTTTTATTTATTTTGTTTTCTGTTAATAGCCTAGTAGTGTTGACTGGAGCTGATGAATGTCAAAATATGCATGTGGCTTTTATAATTACTTACTTTGTATTTTGCAGGAAAAAGTGGACTTTAAAGACCGGGAAACATATGAAGGTCTTTTTAAGGAATACTGGGATATAATAAAGGAAAAGGAAGGCTTGACCTTAGAAGATCTACACAATGCGGATGTCGAAATGAAAAAGGGTGATGACGAAAGCAAGGACCGGTCACGTAAGTCGCACCGGTCTCAGAAGGCACACTCAGACTCTGATGAATCAGTCAAAGAAGTGGAAAATAAAGATTTGTCATCTGATGATGATGAAAGTGATGATGATGTACAGCCAGTTATAGTTAGTAACAAAAAAATAGTTAGTGAGACAAAAAAGAAGCCCAATAAGGTGCCAAGAAGGCGCAGAGCATCCAAAAAAATTGAGTTTGTAGGTTGGGCTTCAAAATCTCTTATAAAGTTCCTTGGATCTATTGGAGTAGAGACGAGCAATAAGTTATCTCAGGATGATGTGGCTTTACTTATCAATAAGTATGTACATGAAAATAAGCTGTTTCATCCAGACAAAAAGAAAACGGTTCTTTGTGATGTACGTCTGCAAAATTTACTGGGAAGAAAGTCAATTAGTGCGTACAAAATAAATGATTGTTTAGAAGGTCATTTTCTTGATAACCTTGATAAGTCAGATGATGAAGGCTACAGTTCCGGATGTGAGGAGGGAAATCAGAAAAATGTTTCCTTGCCTGCTAAGAAGGAGGCTTGGTGGAGAAAGCTTGGAGCCTTTCCCAATAAAGGATCACTTCTAGAAAAATTTCAACAGAAAGATGCCGTTGTAGAAGAGCCTAATAAACCAGATGTTGTTGTTGAAGTTATTTATAGCGAATTTGCCACCATAACTCCACAAAATGTGAAGCTCATCTACTTAAAGAAGTGTTTAGTGGAAAAACTGTTGGAACAGCATGAAACTTTTGAAAGCAAAGTGGTGGGAAGCTTTGTGAAGGTTAAGTCGGAACCATTTAATGTGAAGCAACCATATCAACTCCTTCCTGTAACAGGTAAAATAGACGTTGTAAAACCCGATCATAATTGATATACTAAAATCTTAGATACTGTCCTAATGACAGTTGGTGATTAAAATCACTAGTTTCCTTTATCATACATTGTATTTGCTCTGTAAACTAACTATTTCCATTTTTATCCTCCTAGGAATCCAGATCCCTGTTGATGAGAACAATGGAAAGGTTCTTCTTCAAGTATCTAACCTACCTAATAATGTCCCGATGCGCCTGCTTTCAAATGATGATGTATCAGAGGTACTTAATAAGTTAGATGCTCATTTTTGTGTCTATTTTTTAGCAGTTTTGAGGGAGTAAACATAATCTCATCTGCTAAGTGTTCTGTGTTTTCAGTGGAAATTTGACTGTTTTTGAAGCTTCTTACTATTTTGTGTGTCAACTCTCGACTTTGTTATGGCTTATGACCTTATTTTATATGGGGTTAAGTTGGTTTGATTGCTTAGAACCTTAACTCTTGTGCATAATGCATTAGATTTAAATGACACATAAAATTACGGATTTTTTTCTACCATCTTCCTCTTCCTGCTCCAGTAATATGTTACTACTGTTTAGGCCTTTACTGGTAGGCACTGATGATGGTGATGGTCATTTAAGTTTTCTGTCCTACAAAATTAAAAAAGGTTATATGAACTTGACATGATGGGTCATGATATCCTACAAAAGTCCTGATTACTGATCACCGTAACTTTGAAGCTGCTGTAATTCTGTAACACCCCCTCCCCCGGCCTTCTCTCCAACACACATGCACATAAACAGCAAACACCTTTTCTGTCACTCCTGCTAAGAGGGGTTTTCCAACTTTTTTAACTACTGTATAGGTACTGGCCAGATTTGTGTGTTGTTTGGCCTTAAATGATAAAATATAAAATAGTAGCTTTCTTGTCTGTTTATGTAAGGTTTCTTGAATAAGAAACAAAATTTTTGGGTTTCCTTTCGTAAGTGCTCGTAGCTGTATCAGAGTAGGAACTTTTGGTAAATGTGGTAAAATTAATATTTTGCTGTCTGCAGGAAGATTGTGTGGCTTTGCGCCAGAAAGTTGACAGTGGCCTTCTTCCAAAACTTACTGTGGTAAGCTTCTACGCTCCGTCTTTGAAATTGGTGACAGATAAAAATAGCCAATATGGATTTTCTTTCTATTGGGGCGTGTTGTCTAGTATTAAACTTGTAGAGGGCTATAAACTTCAGAACATTTTTGTTGTATTTTACAATTTTAATGCTACTAAAACTTATCGAGGGATCCTCTTTCTGCAATAAAAGTTTTGTTTTCTTAAACAAGATGGAAATTATTTTTTGGTGACATATATTTTACTCCAAACAGGTAGAAGTTGAAAAGAAAGCAAAGTATCTCCATGAAGATATCACAAAACATGTGAGTAGTTCTATTACCAATATCGTAATGTACTTGTTCAGGTTGTATTGCTGCCAAAAGGAATTGTTGGTCTATAAAGCCAAGTATAGAGTTGGGTGTATCATATTTGTCTTGTTGATTGTTACTCTGGAAGGAACAAGAGGAAAACTACAATTTGTTGCAGGCAAGCACGATATTGTTAAGGTGCCATCTTTGGCCTCATTATCTTCCGAGGCCCTAGTTTGATCTTTAAGTAGTGATTTTTTTGGCAAAGGAAAAGGAAGTACTGCTCTGCCAATTTACTCGGCTTACCTTTTCTTTTTTTGTTCTTTAAATCCTTTCGCTACCGTATTGCATTTCAGGTGTCTAAGAATCTACTGCCCTTCTTTGGGAGTATATGCTTAATGTCTTCTTGCAGCTCTAGTATATTGCTGTTTTTGATTTGTGATCCTTTTCAATTACCTGCAGTGGATCAACAGAGAACTGTCTACTCTGCGGAACCGCATTGATCTAGCAAATGAGAAGGGACGGAGAGCTGAATATCCTTTTTAGCAGTCATATTTATGAAATCTTTTACTCCAATTTTTTGCTGTATTTCCCTTTTTTTGCTTTAAAAATCTTCTTAGAAATATTTTATGCATGTTGGGATGTGAATTTCTGCATGCCCTTAATCTCATATGGTTAGTAGGTGCTGCTTATTGCAAGCTCTCGCTAATTCTTAGCACTAGTTCTTTACTGTGTTATAGTACTTTTCCTTGACCACCTGTTCACATTATTTGAGTTTCGAAGGAGGAGAGACCTACTTCAGTCTGAGGCAGAGCAAACTCGCCTGCTAACTGAGATTCCTAAAGTAATTGCAGATGTAATTGAGGTTAAGTCTCTTACTGAGGAATCTCAACATCGCGATAGTTCTGAAAAGATCAGCAACAATCCTGTTAAATCTGGCAAGAAATCTATAGGCAACGGGAAAATTCCCGCATGATTGGTACTCCATGAACCCAGGTAACTTTACCATGTTTATTCTCAATTTATGAAGATAGTTACTCTATGGATACAGTAAATCATTCATGATATCTTTGAATAAATGCATTAGCTCTTCAAGGCAACGCCATATGTATTTAATCTCATTCAAATGGGAAAATGAAAAGGAAAAAAAGATGTACAAAAACGTACAACTTCTGATTTCGTGGCTTTCTATGTAACTGTTTAAGACAAGAGATCAGATGGTTTGGGTGATTGTGAAGAGGATGAAAATCATTGCAAACTTCTGTCCTATTTTATAAACTAGGATATTTGACTGTACTGAATTGCCTTACCCGTTCCTAATGAATATGACCTGTCAGTTATCACCCTAATATAACTGTAACCAAACGACCCATTTGTGTCAAATAGCTAAAACTGATGACCGTGTGATATTTTGACCGTGTCAGTTATCACCCTCACTGAAGGCTGGGATTGTTTGAACATAAATCAACTTTATGCTACTCGGGTTGACCGTGTGATATTTTGCTGTTTATCATGTATTCAAGGGTGTAAAGCCAGATGTCTGACTGTGCTGTTGTTGTTGTTTCTATTAAATCAATATTGAATTCGTCTCACTTCCCCCTTTTTTCTCAACTGGTTTTCGGTATGTTGGTTTAATCAAGCTGATCATCATCTTTTCTTGCGTGGCAGATCCTACAAATAAATGCTGAATTTTTCTGTTACATGCCTGAACCGTCCTTGCTGTCTGAATTTTCTCATACCCGAAGTCATACAACTCTTTTTTGGTTTGAGGAAAGTTTTCTGTATATACAGATAACTTACAGCTAAAGCTGTATTACATATATAGTTTATTTAAGTTCATGGCTTGTATGATCATGAACATGTGGGGTATAAGTATGTTGAAACTAGACTTTTTAAAGAACTTTCTGTATTGGCAAACTCACAGGAGAACCTTTTGATTGAATATTATGAAGTAATGCTGTGAACTCTTTCTCATAGCAACTTCAGATTAAACAAATTTCATTGAAATGATATGAACAATGTTGTTAGTAAGAAAAGTGAGCTCTCCCTTTTCCTGTTGCTTTTCAAACTAGTTATTTGGTACGGAGTGAAATTTAGTACTCCGTACTTCCATATGTTTAGTGTTAAACAGGAAAAACCAGAGGAAGATGATTTTGCCGATGACTTTTGCAATTCCTCATACTGATTCATGTCTAGTCCAAATAATTTTGGAACTAAGACTTTGTTGTTGTTTTAAGTCCATAAGTTTTCTTGCATCATTAAAACATTCTTCTCTCACTTGTATTGGTTAGTATTCTATGGCTTACTATTCTATAAGCAGAGAGAAGCATAATCAAGAATTCAGGAATCAGATTTTAAGATGTCAGATTGAACCCAAAATATTTTTTGAAGTATCAAAATTTTAAAAATTCTTGTTAGATTTACGTGAACTTAATTTTTAACTTGTATATTTTTGAAGAATACTTAGGATTAATAATTTAATTTAATCACTAGTTATTGGCCTGGACGATGTCCCGGGTCATTTTATAGTTATTATGATCGAAAAAAAAAATTTAATGAAATTTGATTAAGATGATGAATTAAATATTTAATGAATAAAAGATGAAAGAAGAGTAAAAAAAGAGTGGAGTAACATAGATAAGAGCTTTAAAAGTCGGTGATATATAATTATAATTAATGCTATTATATGTTTTAATAGTTTTAAGTGCATAAGTTATTTATAAAGTTTTACTTTTGTTATACTTGATAACGATGTCTTATGGAGTATTGGTAGCGCAATCACTTTAAAACCATGAGTTCAAGGGTTTAATTTTTGGTTCTTACGTTTTTGGATGAAGATTATTAAATGGTTACACTTGGCAGATTTCAATTCTTCCTAAGTTATATTTTTATTTTGGGTTCTAGTTACCATTAAACAAAATGAGCTCAAGTTATAATTTATTTGATTTGCTCTTATTTGAGTTCTAGTTACCTTAAAATCAATTGAAGTTACCATCCAATTACTTACTTTTTAATGCTAAAATATTCAATTTTAATGGATATATATAGTTATATACCTTACTATGCCCCATATATATGTTCAATTTTAATGAATAAAATCAGTTTTGTGTGAAGTATAGTTATGTATTCAAATTCTTCAATTAAATTTCAAAAATTTAAAATTACCAAAAATTTAATTCTGCTTACCAAAAAACTATTTTAAGTTGCTTATTTTACGATAATTTTACTGTATATCATGTGTATGTAATATTCATTCTTAGACTTCAGCATAAGATTATACTTCACACAAAACTGAAATTTCAATTTTTTTTAGGCTGTATTGCATGAGCGTAAAGAAAAATATGACAAAAAGAATTTGTTGAAGTTAGTATGAGAAATTGAGAACAGTACAACAAACTATTGGTCTATTGTGTACTAGTGTGATTTTAGCATCTCATCATTCAAAGGCTGAACTCTATACTTGGAAAATTAAACGGTTAATCTGCATTTCTAATGCTGCAAATAAACTAGCAAACATGGTGGCTCAAGTTCATTTCGAAGCCGACCAGATGACAATTCCTTCCATGATATATAAGGGTGCTGAATTTTTACTGTTTTTTCAATCATCCAAAATGCTTTGAGAGGATTTGAAATTTAGCTTATCTGGCTCTGTATATCACTTTACAAAAATATGGGGAAGTTTTGAGCATTACTCTGGCCCCAAAGGAGCAAAAAATATGCATATTGCATCATGTTTTGTTTGGGAAATCTACCTTCCCAATATATAAGCAGGCAGGTATTTGAAGCCAAAGCATGATTTGTTTACAAAGAAGCTCAAACTGAGCTTCGAACTACAGTATAGTTATGTTAGGAAGGACCGCCAACTCTTGCAGCTTTATACCATGAATACGTCTCATTGCTTAAGGTGCCTCAAATAGCCCATCACACCAACAGTTGTCACCATCACAGCAACTGCCAAAACTCCTGAATGAACGAGTGTCCATCCAATTTTCTTCTCGAGAGCAACATCACTTGTCAACTCAGATCTTCTTTGCTTGATAACTTCAGGGAACTCCAAAAACAACCTTAAAACCTGTTGAAAATAATATGTACTAGTATTATTAAAGATGCAAGAACACATCAAAACCAGAGCAGGGAACAGGCCAAGGCAACCATTAAAGGAAAAAGATGCCTAATTGAGCTCAAACTTCAATGCAACAATGCAATATAATATACGGAGTATGAATTACTGTCCACCAAATATTCATACTTACAGCTCTAATCAAGCATAATGTGACCAGGAAGAAATTTTATGTGGCTTTTATTCTAGTATACAGAGTAGTATAATATAGAGGAGAAAAATAAAAACCAAAATAATACTCCTGATTCCAAAAAAAGAAAAATTCAACTAAAATGTAAAAAAATACATATATAAAATAATAAAAATAAAAATACAAGAGTGCATGATTTAGAAGTCTAAATCTAAACTCTAAATGCTCAACTTTATGTATTTCCCTTCTCAAAATTTCCCCAATGGTATACTGCATTGGAAGTCTGCCTATTTTACCAAAACTAGATGCATAATAAACAAAACATTAATTTTGCTCTGATGTTTTCATCAGCCTAACTCAGTGAAGTTTAAGAAATTTTGCCCAAACCCCAAAGGCTAACTGCACTTAATTTTAATTTCGTATGAACTTTGCAAAAACTGGATGAGGCGAGTGATTGAGCTGATTGCATCCTTTTAATATACCAAATTCAAGGACTTACATACAGTCATTACTGCTTTACTCTGAAAAACTTGACAAAAGTAACGCAAATTATAAAGCATTAATTTTGGCAACAATGGACTTGTATACAGTTCAAGTCTTCTATCTCGACTATTATTGGTTAGTTGAAACCCTTGCTCTTACAGTAAACATAGGCTCCAGTCAGAAAAGCACAAGGTACTATTTATTATAGTACGGAGTAGTATTAAACATAGCTCTATGACATCAAACATAAAACATGAATGTGGAAGACAGTAGTATATAAAACCTACAAATTTACTAGGTCAAAAGATGCAATAACATTAGTGAGACATTAAGGCTCACAAAAGGTGCAAAAAGCAATACCTTTTGCCCCACCGATCTAGCATGAACCGCAGCACCGGCGAGATCAGAATCACAGGTGAGTAATATTTTATCACCTTCATCATCTTCATACTATAATCAAAGGAAGATTATATTTAGAATCATGAATATAGCTTAAGCTGTATAGAATGGCCAAAATAACATACTACGAATTACCAATAACTGAGGACGGATGTCACTGTCATTAGATCCTATTCTTTGCATAACAGCAGATACAAGCTCATCCAAACTCTCTGTCCCTGAAATTATTATAAAAGAAAAGAAGTAGGAACGTCAAGTAACAAATCGTGTATAAAAATAAACTAAAAGCATATTTTCACGAGGTCTTTTTGTAAACATTCACCATCAAATAACTGCCGCCCTACTGGGTAATAGGGTATTCGCACTATACTGTATTCCAAACCATCAATTGCCCTAAGACCTTTCCAAATCACACATGACTTCCTAATCTTAGATAAACAGTAACAAAATAACATTCCTTCATCATCATCAATCAGAACATTTTCCATAATAAGATTTGCTTATCATGTATTCCATTATCATTCAATCCTTTCAAGCCCATCCAGTAAACTATTAACAAATAATTGACTTGTCAACCAATTGAATCAATTAAGTTGGAATAACCAGAATTCAAACACACTAATTATAAAACAGCAAGAGTTTGGGGTCAGATAGTAGTTGTATATAAGAACAAGTGAGGTCAAACAATTATAAATTGATGACATTTATCTTTTGAGAAGTTAAGGACACTACTCTAAAGAGAAATCAATGCACACATTTGCTGGATACTTTTCAGTAGTACTTAACTCTACATTCATTACATTTCTCCTCACACAAACTTTTACATGACTAACTTTCTATTAAACAACATCATTGCCCACTAGCATGTGCAGCATTACTCAATCTAATTTTGAATACCAACTTTGCCCTCAGCATATTTCTGCTGCTTCTATATCCTAGTGTAAGTAAAAGGCACAGGAGGCCTGAGTGGGTTATTAGAAAATGTAATAGTAATAGTGTTCAGTTGCCCACATTCAGAGGGCACAAGAGTCCAGTAAACAGGAAATGTTAACCAAAATATCATATCCATGTGCGCATTTCATTGCTAAAGATTGACACTACTACATTTAAGTGTTGAACTATCGAAGCAATAAAGGCACAGGAGGCTTAAGTGGGTTATTAAAGGCACAGGAGGCCTGAGTGGGTTATTAGAAGAATGTATTTAGTAACAGTGTTCAGTTGCCCACTTTCAGAGGGTACAAGAGTCCAGTAAACAGGAAATGTTAACCAAAAATTCAAATCCATGTGTGCATTTCATCGCTAAAGATTGACGCTACTACATTAAGTGTAGAATTATCGAAGCAATAAAGAGTTGAAACCATAACAATTGGCAAGAAAGACGAATCCAAGCCAAGTAAGGAGAAAGTGTCCATCAGGTTTAAAATAAATAAATAAATAAATAAATAATGAAGTTGTCTACCGTCCTAGACAAGCACATGAGAGATATTAAGACNTAAGGAGAAAGTGTCCATCAGGTTTAAAATAAATAAATAAATAAATAAATAAATAATGAAGTTGTCTACCGTCCTAGACAAGCACATGAGAGATATTAAGACAGTGGAAAGGGAGGTGCAGAGATGAGAAACACAGAAATGCTAAAGTATAATCAAATTTAAGTTTTTTGAATCCACAAACAACCCAAAGAACATATACAAGCTACAGCATCAGCTTAACCTTTGAAGCAGATACTAGATACCACACAAGTCCAATGTCCGAATACAACTTCTCTCTTCTTTTTTTTCCCCTCGCTTCAGGAAAGCCCCATATAAAACTCCATATAAGCCAAAAACAGAGCCAAGAGGCTTTACACCTTACGCAAAGATTTTTCCATAGCACTATTTACCTTGGCCAAGGCAACTACATGCAGGTGCGTAATGCTACTTACCAAAATTAAAACGATGAACACGGCCTTTAGGATCCTCAAATTTAAACGAAATCGAGCTTCCAAGATTAAGCGATGGATATTTTCCCAAGTCTGTTCCTTCGGGATTCATGAATGCAGCTGACATTTCACTGTGAAAAAATATTCTGTCAATCATCAAAACCATTGAGCCAGAAGCACAATTGAGAGAGATCAATACCTGTGAGAATCAGAATCATCTGGTGGTTCTAAGGCAAGTGCTGAGTCCCAAAACTTTTGCATCATCGAGTTGGCCATGTCATTCATAGTTCCAGAGCTATTTTCAACCTTGTAGAAAGTAAGAAGCAAACATAAAGTAAGAGTTCAAATTCAATAGTATAAGTTGCCAACTATTGAATCATACATCAGGAGTACAAACACATAAATCATAAAATAGGATTTTAAATTTAGCAATAACTATTAATTATTGAATAATATATTCGAAACCACAAATAACAGGAGGAAAATGATTACCATGGAAATGGCAGCATGAGTCAACATTAAGACATCAACACAAGCAACAATGGATCCATCTGCAAAATAAAAAAAATCAGGAGAGCATTCAATAAACTCATTTCAGCTACTAGTCAAAGCTGAAGTTTAGACCTAGACCTCTTTCCAAAACAGGAAGGTGAAGAAATTTTCCATCATGCATTATGTGTAGTGCTTCAAGAATGGTAGATTCCACATGTGCACATTCAGGATTGGGTGTCATTACCTAGAAAAAGTACACGCTGCAAATTTAGACAAAAAGAAACAGTGGAGCAGGGGTAAATTGACACAGAATGGAAACACTAATTCTTTGAAGAATTGGAGCTTCCAAACCTTTTCCACCAAAGTTAGCTCAGGTGATAGGTTCTGTGCTACAACTCGCATCAGTATATCCCTTGACCTGCAGAACAGACAAGATGCACCTTGAACAAATGTAAACCTAATAGATTTCCAAACAGAATATGATCTAAGTGAAAGAACACTGTACGTTAGGATCCCAAGAACTTTGATCCCACTTAATATAATTACTGAATTAACACGGTAATCCCTCATCTTCTTTGCAGCGACATGAACTGGATCTGACGGTGAGACTGTTGCTACCCTGAAAGACCCACAGCAATAAAACTTAACAGCGAAAACATACTCGGCATGCGATGCCGACAATATAAAAAGGACCACTAGCAAATAGAAGTTAATGCATACTTGGTGTTTTCAGTGATAACGGTAGACAAAGCAGGCTTAAACATCCGCTCCCTTAATGTCTCTATGAACGCAGCAGGAGCTGCAAAAAAAAATTGTAGATAAATTATTATGCAATATAGATTTATACCGATAGTCTGACACAATCAGGAAAACAATTTAAAGCAAAACATTGCAAGTACCTAAAAGCAAAAGAAAGATATGAAAGGGGAATATACCACTAAGATTAAATCCTACTGAGGTTTGTCCTTTCCAACAATTTCAGTGTAAATTTACAACTTCAAGTATTAAAGTGGGATTCAGGCGGGCCAAATAGGTAGATGGGGGGGGGGGGGGGGGGGGGGGGTGGGGGGGGGGGGTTTTTTTTTTTTTTTTTTTTTTTTTTTTCTTTTTATATTTTTTTTTTTTTTTTTTTTTTTTTTTTTTTTTTTTTTTTTTTTTTTTTTTTTTCTTTTTTTTTTTTCTTTTTTTTTTTTTTTTTTTTTTTTTTTTTTTTTTTTTTTTCTTTTTTTTTTTTTTTTTTTTTTTTTTTTTTTTTTTTTTTTTTGTTTTTTTTTTTTTTTTTTTTTTTTTTGTTTTTTTTGTTTTTGTTTTTTTTTTTTTTTTATCTTCGGGGAATATTTTTTTATTTTTTTTTTTTTTTTTTTTTTTTTGTTTTTTTTTTTTTGGTTTTTCCTTTTTTATTTTTTTTTTTTCTGTTTTGTGTTTTTTTAGTGTTTTTTATTTTGTTTTTTTTATTGGTTTATTTTTTTTATCTTTTTCTTTTTTTACTTTTTTTATTGTTTTTTTTCTTTTTTTTTTTTTTTTTTCTGTTTTTTTTTAGTTTTATTTTTTTCTCTTGGTTTTTTCTTTTGTTATTTTTTTTTTTTTTTTTGTGTTTCTTTTTTTTTTTTTTTTTTTATTTTGGGTGGAGGTGTGTTTTGTCCTTATCCTCCCCCCCCCCACTACCGCCCTCCCCCTGCCAAATCTCCTTTTGACCTCCACACTCACCCACTACCCACCAAAGTCATACCCATATTGACTCCATTTAAGGCGGATGTAGAATCTACCAGATCATACCCACCTGACATTCCTATTCAACCAAGCATGAATACAGTTAAACTACAAGGAGGACAGAGCACCAGGACAGGAGAACACTAACATATACAGCAGAACATTGACAGAGCAGCATATGATGAATGTCATACTAAGTAAGAAACTGTTCAGAACTGCTATTACATGACATTATGCTCTTCTTGGACAGCTAGCCAAGCAAAAATTTATAAAACAAGAGATATTGTTTAACCAACCACTGAAATTGTTTCCCATCTGACGTTCAACTCCCTCAACTGCAGCAGCAATAGCACTTCCCTGCTCAGCAGCTTTCTCCATTCTTGATATGGCATCATACAAACACTTTGTAATATCCAACAAAGCAATCACTTCACCATTTTCTACAACCGGAAGATGCCTGAATTTCCCTGCAGAACATTAATAGAAGATCTCAGAGAGCTTTCAGTAGCAATTCTACAAGACCGGCATCCACTAACGAGAACCAGATATTGATCACATTACTCAAGTAAAAGATGAAGACTTTTTAACCTTTACTTTCATCGCTGAAGGGATCCATTTCGTACTACTTTGCTAGTAAAACAAGCTTGTTGAAGTTGGATTAAGGTTAATTTAAAATAGTAAAACAGAAGACATCATTAAATGGATTGTCCTCATGAAGGAAATGATGTGCTCTGACTTTGACAATTTCTCCTCTTTACGTTAAGACACGTTTGGCCAAGTTTCTAAGGGAGCTTTTAAAACTAGAAAGCTGAAATCAGGCCAAACACCATAAAAATATAAGTAATTTCTACTCCTTGAGAAACTCAAAGTAGCTTCTAGTTGGGCTAGAAGGAAAAGCTTCAAATTGGAGCTTCCTATTCTAGTTTCTCAGGGAGCCATTTTTAGTTTAATGAAACTAATTTCTCATTGGTCAAAACAATCTTCACCAACCCAAACAAAAACAAAATGATTGTTCTTCCCCGTTTCTCTACTTTTTACTAACAAATCTTCATCTTTTCCTTTTTTATTCTATAATAATTTTGTTTTTTTGTTAAAATTTCAAAACAAGCAACTAATTGGGATACTGGATTTTTAATTATATTGAAGAAAAGAGAAAAATTGCATAAGATGATAATGAATGGTCATCCAGTTCATCGAGGTTTTGTTATTCATGATGAGGATGAAAAATTGTTGGAGTTTTGTAAAAAGACAAATTGATATATTTGTTGCTGAACAATTCACGTTGAAGAAAGAATGAGAAATATAGAAGAAGAATAATAGGACATGATTTATCTTAAATGAATAGAATTAAATGAGGGCCAAACAATCCAATAAGTTTCCATATCTTAAGAAGCATTTCAAGAACAAGAAGGCCAAACATCATAAAATTACAACGTTGAAATAGTTTCTTAAGAATTAGTTTTTAGAAGTAGAAGTTGTTATGTAGAAACTAGGCCAAACACACCATAAGCATCTCAATAGATATAAATATACTCCAGCATTTGTCTTGGTAATAGAATTTCAACCAACTTAAAGAACAGTGCATAAATTAAGTTAGATGATCTATTTATCATATGAAAATCTAACAATATATTGTATATTACTCTCATAGTTATACTGTTGCCTACCACAATAAGCACCAAATACAACATTCCAAGCTTTCGAATAATGTTGTAAGAAAAACAAAAGTGAGGAGATGACATGCTACAGCCAACAGAAAAGGGGAACCAAAACCGGGACCATCATTTTTGGCAATATATCAAAGACATTATATAATTAAGGTGACAAAATCAAACTCCTCCATTTGAAATGAATCACAATGCGCTCTTTTCCATTTCAAATTAAGTATCCTCTTTTTTACATTAGGATATTTCAATTCGACTGTCCAAATTATGCATTTCTGCACTATTCCACTAAATGCATTCTAATCAATTCATTTACACTTTAACAAATGCCAAAAATGCACAACACCACAAACACTCTAAACCAAAGGAAAATTACACAGCAGCAAAGAATCTCAAACCTTGAACCATCTTTGTAAGGGCCTCAATAGCCGACGTATCAGAATTCACAAATATCGGATTCCTCGTCATAATTTTCGACACTATAGTCTGTTCCGGTCTCAACTCCTCTGCAATAACCCTAGCAGTAATATCCTACAAACCACACCAAAAATTCATCAATCACTCACTCAAACTAGCCCTTTCCGAAAATTCAACCATCAACGCCATCAAATTTACACTAACATTTAAAAAAGAAGATTAAAAAAAAACACCTTATCAGTAACAATTCCAGACAGCAATGCATTAGAATCAGTCAACAACACAGCATCAACACGCCGAGCCGCCATCCGCCTACAAGCATCCGACACAGACGTCCCTTCCGGAATCGTCAACGCTTTCGACAACCTCAATTTCTTCACCGTCCTCTCCCCTCCCGCCACCGACGAACTACAAAAATTACATTCATCACAATTTTTATTCATCATTCCACCAAATTTCCAACAATAACACCATATCAAAACTTCATTCATCATAATTTATTCATATTTCCACCAAAATTAAACAAAATTATCAACAAAAACACCATAACAAAATTCAACAACACCAATTCAATTCATTTTGCTCCATTTCAAACAGTGTATACATTTCAACTACAACATTGACATTGAAAAAAAATTCAAAAAAAAAAAAAAGAAGAAATGAAGGAAGAATTACGAAGGAGAAGTAGGTTTAGAGATGGTGCCATTATTTTCAGCAGGTGTTGCAGATGATTTTTTGGGGCCCATTGAAGGTCGTTTTTGCGTCGCACTATTTCGTCTTGGTGGTGGCGGTGGTGCCACTTGTGAACTCATCTTTGTTTTTTTCAATCAATCAATGTCAAACTAACTACAAAATTACAAATCAATTTGGGATTTATTTTTTCTAGGGTTCTAAGGTCAATTTTATTTTTTTATTTTTTTAAAATTAGATTAAAAAAAAAAAAAAACAAACAAAATAGGTGGGAATTATTGGGGGTTTAAAATTCGAAGAATACAAATCGTTTTTGGAAGGTGAGTATAAAAAAGACAGACAAAAAGGAAAAAAATTAGGGTTTTTTTTTTTTTTCTATAACAATTATTTTTAATTTTTGGGTTTTTTTCTAGCTAAGTTCTTCGTTTTATGTAAGAGGGACCCACCTTGAGTTTTGCAGCTGTGTTTGTAGTGGAAGGAGTTTTGAGGAAGATTTTTCCAAAATAAAATTATGCAAATTTGAAATTCGACCGTTTTTTTTTGTTTTTTTTTTTTTTTTACTGTAATATTTTTATTTTTGATTGGTTTAGATTAAATTAAATTAAATCAAAGTTAATAATAAAATAATGTTTGTTTGTATATTTCAAGGTGAGACATTGATTAAAGAGGTCAGTTTGGGTTTGTATTAACTAAGGTGCCAACAAAATGTGAGTGTTTTATGATTGGGCAACGTGGAGTTTAAGCCACCTTTGGTTATGGGCTAAATTTGGGCCTGCAATGTGGGCCTCATTTGAATTCAAATATTATAATTTTTGGGCCCATATTGGGCCTGCTTTGTTTGTTGGGTTGTGGGCATTTACTTGAGTATTATATGAATATGAGTCATGAGTGGTTTGCAATATATATTTCCATGTTTGTACTCCATGACAATATGGGGCAATTCATCATTTTACATGCTGGATTGTGTAGACACCTAATTTAGTTTCCCCGTTTTGCGACAGGACTCTATAATGACTAAAAAACTTCTTTCTCTAGAAGATTGGATAATCGAGTATACTTGGGTATAAAAATAAATCTCGGATATTATAAAATTTTCATTCTTATTTAACGGACCTTTTTATCCCAATGCCTCTTTTATTATTTTAAATTAATGAATAAAATAAAATGATAATAATAATAAATAAAAAAAAAAAAAATAAATTTAAAAAAAAAAAAGATCTTTCAAAAAAACGTAGCGCGGTTAATTTAGTCACGCTGAGCTGTCAGCGTGACTAAGTTAACAGCGCTACGCTAGTAGCGTTGTAGGGTTTCCTGCTCTACTGGACCAGCGCGATTCGGCGTACCGCGTTAGCAGCCCAGCGCGATTAGGGTTCCCACGCTGTTATAAAAACCTTCATTTCCTTCATTTCTCAACAACTTTTTTTACTTATTCTCTCCCTCATACTTAATTAATCCGATTATTGTTTTTAAACAACCTTATTTTTTATAATAGTTATTTATTATTTATTTGCTATTTATTTTAAAAAATTGCTACAAATTTTGATAATATTGAAACAATAATTCGACTGTGCCCAAATTAACACTCGACGACTCCAATCTTCATACGGGAAGTGGTACGTTTCCTGAGAGCCCTAAAAATCAAACTTGTGGATTTGTTGTTGTTGGTTTTCCGAATCGTTTACCGCTTTTATCATTTTGTTTTTGTTAAAGGGCTTAATTTCAATTAATTTATCACATTAAACTAAGATAATTTTTGGACAAATTGTATCATGCTAGGAACCTTGAATTAATCTTAACGACGATTTGACTAAATTATTAGGTTTTATGTGATTTCACCTTAATAATAGTAATTTTGTGTTAGGTTGTAAATTATTATTTTGTGGTTCTTTATATAATTTGTGTATAATTGAGAGAAAACTAGTAATGGCCGCCTACGGGCTAATATGACGCACTCCGCCATATTAGTACCTTCACCCCCGAATCCAACCTTTGGTTCGTAAGATCATAACTTGGAGTCATCCCCATGGGATCGAAAGAGTTATTCGTGCAATTTAGATTATCGTCCCGTATTCGTGTCTCATTCGTAATCAATCTAAATACACGGTTTATGAGTTTGATTCCTAAAACTCATTGGCGACTCCTTACTAGCATCGTCCGTATTCGTATATTATTATATCACTTGAAAAAAAGATAATTAAAAAAACAAAAAAAACACCAAAATAGCGTAGCGCGACAGACTTTGTCACGCTAACGTCGCAGCGTCACAAAGCTTGCCGCGCTACACCTGCAGCGTGACAAACTTTGTAGCGCTGCACAGTCAGCGTGACAAACTCTGTCACGCTACCACGCTAGCGCGACTGAAATTCCTGCGCTCCTGTTTTTTTGCAAAATACTTCTAAAAAAGTCCATTTCACCTTTCCTTAAGCCAATTTTTTAGGTCTAATTTGACCTATGGACGGTTTGGGAAAGGTGACCAAAAAATTTGGAACCGTAAAATCTGGGGCCCCTACAGTGGCAACTCCACTGGGGACTTAAAGAGGGCGAGACTTGAAAATTTTCTCTTAATCATACACGTATTATATTTAGAACAAATTGCATTTTTTTAGACATATTGCATACATGTGACAAACACTTGGCTTCCATGTGTTTGAAACATGTCTTAGGATCACCATAATAACATTACATTTCGGAAAGGAACTGTTGACTTGGTGGGGCCCATGGTCTCTAAGCAACCAAGCAAAACGCAACCTTATCCCAACTATATCGATTCCAAGTTGCCCATGGTACTTGAAGGGGAGACACTTCATATCTAACGGTTATTATACCGCAAAGTGTTGGAGCACACTCCTTAGGTGTAGGACCCTTTTGACTGACCATGATTGACCGTAGTTTGACTGCATTATTTAGTAATTATTTGCTTCCCTTTTGTTTTATAAAGTTGTTTGTTTTGCTTTTTATATTTTGTGCATATGTAGATTTTTTGAGGTTTTCAAATCATTTTTAATCACAGTATATTATTAGCTACCTAAATTAATCGATTACGTAAAATATTTTCCATAATTTTAAATTATATTCTTTGATATCATTTGATTGCTTGGAAGATTTTTATGCACTGATATATTTGATTTAGTTAATAAAATATTGCAAAAGATATTATTAATCAAATCCTTGATCTTCTTAGGATTTGATTATTAGAATCTTTGATTAAATAGAAACTAACTTATACACTTAACATTTATTAGAAAATTCAAATAACATTAATGATTTCAAAAATACTTTAACTTTTTGAGATTTTTAATATAATTCGAATCTTTTGGAAATTTACTAATTAATTCCTTTCATTTAGAATTTTATTAGTTTAATTCCAAATTGCTAATAAATCTAACTATCTCACTTTCCCTTATATTATTTTCAAAAAATCAAACACTTAGAATAATTTTTTTTTGGCTACACCACCTGCAGCGTGACAAACTTTGTAGCGCTGCACAGTCAGCGTGACAAACTCTGTCACGCTACCACGCTAGCGCGACTGAAATTCCTGCGCTCCTGTTTTTTTGCAAAATACTTCTAAAAAAGTCCATTTCACCTTTCCTTAAGCCAATTTTTTAGGTCTAACTTGACCTATGGACGGTTTGGGAAAGGTGACCAAAAAATTTGGGACCCTANAAAAGGTGACCAAAAAATTTGGGACCCTAAAATCCGGGGCCCCTACAGATTGCAGCCTTTTGTCGTTTTTAATGTTTACATATTTACTATCAACATGTAATTAGTGAAAATCAATTCAATTCATCATGTGTCACTTCTAACCAGTCATCATGTTGACATAACAATCACCTTTGATCTCCTTTGTGTTATTAAGACTGAAACTCACAACTTTTGATTTGTATTGCACACAAAGACGCAAACAAGATGTGTGCCTTTGTGGTAGGAGTGTAGAGTTGGCTTCAAATACATATATGTACCCACAAAGTTCAATTGACGAGTTTATTAAAAGTCAGTTTGACAACAATATCTCTTTCGTGTTATAAATTATATTGTTGGTTTCAATTGTCTACTTGGATTTGGCTTTTATTACGAAAATATTTAGGATTCCTTTTAAAATTGTCATGAACCTAATCAATATATGACACTGCAAAATTTAACGTATGTTGGCAGAATTTCAAATGATTAAGTATTTAAGTTGCTCAAGTCCCTTTCATCCTCTACACAAACTCACAAGGTCCCAAAGTATCACTTGTATGATTCTATTATTGCCTTTATATATGCCAACTTCTCTACATAATCCATTTTGCTACCATCCACATATACCCTCCATCCCAACTTTGATATGTATAGTTGATTGTTTCATGCCTATTCTCAATTGTATTTTGTAGGTACATCATGTCTGGATAAAATTTGTTGGAAAAACTATCAATATAAGTTTTTCGAATTATTTTGAAAAGGATGCAAAATTGCCAATTTAATGATTTTGCAAATATTGGTCGGATTAGGTAAATTTATCAAGGTTATATATATCATATCATCAAACGACAAACAAAAAGACACTTAGATATCGTTCTAATTATTTGTATTAAGTTTATGTACGTTTATGTAAATTAGTATTAAGTTTTGCAATTTTGTATTAAGTTTATGTACGTTCTAATTATAACATGTTAAGATATCGTGTGGTGTCAAACGAGTGGTGGGCCTAATCTAGATCATAATTAAAATAGTACTAGTCCACACAACACAAAAGTAATTAATGAATATATATTCGTAGCTAAATAGGCGAGTAGTGAGTAAAAAATAGAGTACACGCATACTATTGACAAAACCACAAGTGTTACGTATCATTTTTTTTGGCAGCGCGGTACGGTGTACAATTATTGTTGAGAATTGAAAACTATTCCAAACCTCCAATAATCCAATGGATTATGTGACCATGCGAGTGCTCAAAAGTCAATATATCCGCTCCACAAACTTGACATACATCATAAAGTAGACGAATAATGCATATATCATCAAATGCATTCAAACAATTGAAATAAAAAGTAGTGACAAATAATACAGTTACACATTTATGAGTTTATGAAGAATGCATGAAATTTCAAAATACTACTAAAAACAATTCCCATGAAATCTTATTCCCACTTGTGAATTGAAAGACCTTAATGAAACGTGGGGTCAACGTGGATGCCACATTTGTCAAATAACTCCAGATCACTTAGCTTAGCTTGCATTTTATTCACCAATCAAACTACGGAGTATCATTATTCATTAACACCCTAGTTAGCTATAAATTATCAGACAAATCTGTCCAATCAATTAATCAAACTATATATCATTAACATGCTTTAATTTTTCATCATATCAATAATACGGAGTAACAACGCAAATGTGTTCAATTCAAGCCAGCTGAATGACATTAATTAAACCGCGGCACGAATGAACTAAACATAACTCTAATGATAGAATTGATAAATGGTAATAAGCCGATAAGAACACGACCCTATATATATATATATTACAAGTTTTATGCAAGCTAATGGTATAAAAAATAAGTATGTGCAGTTGGTTAGAATTTTATAAATCTTACTCATAATATTATGAAAGTTTAACGACACTACCAACTATACATATAATTGAAGGTGTGAGATCCCTTTTGTTCTTTCTATTGGAACACTGCAAGAAGGGGGTGAATTGTTGTATGGAATTGAACTTGTTTGCAGAATTAAAACTATTTGAATGAAATTAAACAAAGTGTAAGTGGGATACTTCAACGAGAAAATCTTCCTTGGCCCAAAGGAAGTAAAACTCCACTTTTTATAATAAGCCTGTAAAACTCTTTACAACCTAAATTATCTACCCGGCCCCGTAGGTTCCTTCAGAAACTTACTTTTCAATTTTATTATTTATTTGTGGTAGTCATTATCAAAAGTTTCAATTCAAGGGTCAAGTACTTAATTTTCTCAAATGATGATGTGTCTACAAAGGAACCCAAAATTTCCCACATGCTTCCAAGTACTTAGTTTTCTAATTAAATCGGAACATCTAGATAATTAAGTTTTGGTTTAGACCCATTATAACCAGGGGAGGACCCAAACCATGGATACCATATACAACCATGATGACTTCATTGGATCTGCCTATGATTATAACCGGCCATTGCAAAAAAAAAAAAAACTCATTTGTACAAGATATTAATGCATATATATATATATATATATATATATATATATATTCAAGATAGTACTCCCTCCGTTTTTTTTTACTTGCTACATTTCCCTTAAATGGAAGTTTCTATTTAATTGCTACATTACTACTTTTGGTATGTGGGTCCTACATAAAAAATGTTGTTTTATCACTATTTTATACTTTTTTTTACCTTTAATCCTACTTACACCACTCAAATCTCTCAGCTATCTATTTTTATATTATCTAAGCATGTAGTCCTACAATGAAAATGACATTCCTAAAAATTTGGTTTAACTTGTTGTGTAGCAAGTAAAAAACAACGAAGGTAGTAATTATAAGTAAAAACATATTAATGCATTATATTCAAGATCAAGAATAGGGTTGGACCAGTAGTGTGGACCTTCATTTTGGATGAAAAAATGTGATAGGGGACATTAAGTTTTATAATGGAGTGCATACAAGCTAAGTCTTTGTCAAATTATTTGTTCCCATCTTAAATTCAAATTATTACAAAAAACATACATACATATAATAAAACATCATACATTAATGTGCATGCATGCACTCATTTGTTCTTCTTAACATGACCGACAATATATTATATTTTATTTGAAGACCACAAATCCATAACCCATGCATCAATTAGATGAAAAAAAAAGATTAGCAATGAAGAGAAGCATCTTAATTGATCTATAGATACCTTTTTGTTTCCATTTATAAAATAAAGATAGATTTGTAGGACATTATTTATTTGAGGTTTAATATAGTAAATTTTAGCTAAAAAGTGCACTTTTAAATAACTTAATTAATAGTATATATATATGTTGTCCTTAAGATCGGTTTTAGGAAGGAAAATAAAAACACAATTAGCAAAAGTTGATCAATATACTAATTATAAGTATGCGTGAATGCATGTCTTAATGATGATAGATGTGATCATGTGGACTTGGCTTGAATTTGTATTTTGGTATCATTAAGAAGTCATGAAAACCGACCATTGAGTTGATTGATTTAAGTTCTAACCTAATGTTTATAAATAAGCCGTCTTTAATATCAATATTTCCTTTAATATCCGCTTATGAGCTATATTTAGCATTTTTCAATTTTCATTATTTAAGTAATGATCTCTTTTGAGTGTATTAACCATCTAGCAAGTAAGATTTTTTGGGTGTTTATAAAGCCACCAAGACGATGATGATTGATGTGAAATCGATTTCAAGACCACTTGAAACCAAATGAGTTATATATCCCACGCTCTCATCTAACAAGTAAATTTAACACTAAAGATTCTAAATATTCGTAAATCTCTTCCTCCATCATTGTCGAAAACACCACGCTACCAAACCATAAAAAATTCAACAACCTACATAATTAGGCTTCAAAATGATAGAAACCTAGGAACACAACATACCACTCCATGTCTATACAATTTTTAGCAAACATCAATGAAATTGAACCATATTGATTTAATCATAGTCTCCCAATGGCGGGAATAAAACTAACCATATTTTGAAAAAAAAAAAAAAGGTGATTTAGTGCAAAAAAATTCCATTTTTATGATGACCCCACATCATTTTTTTTCCTCAAAAGAAACCTAGAGTTGGAAAATAATTGCACAAAAGTCTTGCCATCTTAAAGAAAAGCATAATAATTAATAATCCTCTTTCTCTCTTACTCACCTTCACATGTTCTTTTATAAAAATTTTATTTTTTGTCTTCATGATTGAAACCCCACATTACAAAACTTAAATTAAATTAAAATAAAAATAAAAATTAAAGTAGATTCAAATAAAACATTTCTCACATTATTATTTAGTTAAAACAAATCAATCTCAAACTTCCTTCAACTTAACATTCTGACATTCCCCAGATCTTTTGCTGTTCTTTAATAATCTTCAATTTTTTTGGGGATTTGAGATTAACCCTTTTCTGAAAACTGATTTTTTTACTGATTTCAACTTGTGGGTATGTTTGTTTCTACTAAAGATTCAATCTTTGACTTAATTTAATTTCTGGGTATTAGATTTTTTCCCCAAATTTAGTAAGAATTGTTCATATTTTTCTGAGTTTTGTGGGTCATAACATAATCTTCTATATCCTCCAATCACAATGGTAGGTACCCATCAAAATAATTTGCTCAAATTTTTATAATTCAAGTTTTCTTTAACTTCAATTTAATTATTTTTTTGATATTTTGAGCATAATTTTTTCCAAATTCTGTTTTTTTTTTCATTTTTTCTTTTTTTGCATTTTTCTTTACTCTGTTGTACTTCAGTCATTTATCATGGGAGGTTAGAACATAACAGTAGTGTATTCAAAGCAAAGTTTGTGTTTTTTTAAATTTTTTTTAAAAAGTTATGATTTTTATTTCATTTTTTTTGAGGAAAATAAAAATTATATATATAAAATTTTCAATCTTTCATTTTCAAACATCAATAGTTTGTTGGGAAGCACCAACCATTACTTTAATTTAGTTCAATCTTATCTATGATTGTGATCCTTAAATTTGTACATTGTGATTTGATGATTTTGTCCTTATGAAATTGACTTACTAACCATTGATTCTGAAATCTGTCCTAAAAATTTTTGTTTCAGGGTTTCAAGAAACTGTTGAGAGTTTAGTGAACTTTGGAGCTAAATTTGAAGAATTATGAATTGAATTTTTATCATATTGTATTAAATGGACCGCCGGAGTTGGTTATGGAGGCGAAAGTCATCGGATAAAAGCCCTGGTGAGACCGACAGCTCGGTGTCGGGATCAGGATCAATATCATCACCTTCTGAGAGATTTTCTGATGATCATCAGGTTTGAAATTGATCACATTGTATTCAAATCTAATTCAAATCTTATAAAATATGATAAAAACTATGTGTTTTCTTTTGTTTTAGATTTGGTGCTATTTACTTTATTGTATATGATTATGACTGTCTTAATAATGATTGTGCTTTATTAACTTGGAAATGGCAATGTAGTTTATTTAATTTATCTTTCTTGTGAATAGAATGGTTAATGATGAATTTGGAATGAGTTCAGAATGTCTTCCACATTTGGCCTTAGATCATGTAACATTGTGACATCAGAATGAGTGTTGCTGATTATCATTTTCGGATTCATCGGTAGCCGGTGCCTAGTTTGTTTAGAGATATTGCCGTGTTGCGCGTAGATTTCTTGTTTTATTTTCATAAGGATAGGTGCAAGTTTGTTACGACACCCATTGGGGCGGTTGGCAGTTGATTAAGATGGCTGCTTTTGATGAAAAATTTATTGCCCGAGTATAAGCTTTTATGAGTTTGTTGCACTTTTGAAAATGTACGATGCAATAAACTGTTTTCTTACTTAGGCATACCCAAACCTTAAAATGCAATCATAGGACAAAGTAATATATTTGAAATGAATACGTGTATGTCTCTGATGAAGCTTTCTATGCTGTTCTAGGCATCTCCGAACCACAATACACAATCACCGGAAGTCACCTCAAAAGCTGCACCACCTGTTGCAGATGCCAATGATGGTGTGAAAATTCTGACAGAGAAACTTTCTGCTGCTGTTGCAAGTATTAGTGCAAAGGAAGAATTGGTAAAGCAACATGCTAAAGTCGCGGAGGAAGCTGTTACAGGTTTCTGTTTTCTTTCTCTCCGTAACAGTTGTGCAGTCCCAATAATGAACCATCTTTCTCATTCTTCTTTCTAGATAAATGCTATGAGTTACTTAATTCTCCCTTTGTGTCTGTATATGAGAGTTTGATTAATGTTTGATGTGCCTCAGGTTAATTTTTACTTGTCTGAATTTTTAGGTTGGGAAAAGGCTGAAAAAGAAGTAGTCACTTTGACACAACAGCTTGAAGCTGCAACGAAAAAGAACTCGACACTTGAAGATAGGGTAGTCCATCTTGATGGTGCCCTCAAGGAGTGCTTGAGGCAGTTGCGACTAGTGAAAGAAGAGCAAGATGAGAAGATTCATGAAGCCATTTCTAAATCACAGGATACAGAGTCCAAAAAGTCTGAGCTGGAAGTCAAAATGTCTGATCTTCTTGCTCAAGTTGAAGCTGCGAATGCGAAGGTGGACGCTGCTACCTCTTTGGAGTCTGATCTTCGACGCAAGCTAGGTTCTGCTGAAAAGGAAAATGATTCCTTGCGTCATGAACTTCGTTCTCGATTAGAAGAGTTAAAAATAAGGACTCTCGAGAGAGACTTAAGCACAAAAACAGCAGAAACAGCCAGTAAACAACACTTAGAGAGCATTAAAAGGGTTGCTAAACTAGAGGCTGAATGTCGTAAGTTAAAAACCATGGCTCGTAAGGCAACTTCAACGAATGACTCCAAGACGGTCAATGATAGCCAATCAGATAGCGGAGGAAGGTTAAATGACCGTGAGCTCAGCTATTCAGATTCATGGACATCTTCCCTTGGAGTTGAGAAAGCAGTCTCAAAATCTCACATGCCCCCTTCACCTGAAATCGGTCTCATGGATGATTTCCTAGAGATGGAAAAGTTAGCAGCATTGCCAGAGGACGAAGACACAAACCGCTCTCCAGGATCTGCAACCAAGATTGATAAACACAGTGGCAATGACAGCTCACTAAAATTGAAACTCAATGCCATGATAGATAGAACAGCTGAACTTGAGGATAAGATATCAACACTGGAAGTAGAAAAAGTAGAATTAGCCTCTGCATTAACTCAGTATCAGGATAAGCTGAAGCTTTCTGAGGCTCAGTTAAGCACATGCCAGAATCAACTGAAGATATCTCAAGCACAATTAAGAGAAACAAATAAAAAGCTAGCAATGTTGCAGGCTGAGTTGGACTTGGCAAATGAATTGAGGCAGGCGATTGACCTAGAGCTCGATGATGCCAATGTGAGAAGGGAAGAAGCAGAGTCCAAGTGCAAAGAGATTAAGGAAGAGAGAGAAGTTCTGCTGTCTAAAGTCAGTCGTCTTGAGGGTGATGCTGGAAAGGAGAGTGAATTGTATTCCGAGGCTTCAGCGAAGTGTCAAGCTTTAGAAGACGAGCTTTCCAGATTAAAGCGCGAACTCAACAAACAGCAGAGTCAGTTGGCCTCTTTGAACAAATCGAAAGAGGCGGTTGAGCAAGAGCTTTCGAGCACTACTGCGGAAAAAGAAGCAGCAGAATCACAACTAAAAGATGCAAATGTTGAGGCAAAATCCCTCCTTGCTAGAATCGGTTCATTGGAAAACGAGGTTGAAAAGGAGAGACAATTGTGTGCAGAATTTAGTACCAAGTGTAAGACTCTAGAGAATGAGCTTTTGAGAATGGAGCAAGATGCTAACACTTGGAAAAGTCAATTAGCTTCATCGAATAAGTCAAAGGATGCAGTTAATGAAGAGCTCCAGTTTACAAATGCAAAGAAAGAAGAAGCGGAGTCACAACTAAAAGCCTTACTTGCTAAAGTTGGTTCATTAGAGCATGAGTTGGAAAAGGAGAGGACAAATTCTGTTGAGTTTGCTGAGAAGTGTAGCAAGCTAGAATATGAGATTTCCAACATGAAATCTGAAACCGACTTTCAGCTTTCAACGATCCCCAAGGAGGAGCTTGATAAACTGCAGGTCAGTTTACTTTGTCAGATTTATTTGCGTTTCTAATCCTTAACGTGAGACATAAAAGATTTACTGAACTTTTTAATATAGATTTGACACAGAAACATGCTTCTAAAAGCTAAAGCTTGTTCAAAGTGTTTCTGATATTAATTTGGTAATTATTGCTAAAACTTGATGCAAGCATAAAAACCTTTTCTTCCTTCATAATCATTGTGGTCCATGCATAATACTAACCTTGAATATGGGACAGAGAAAACCTGTAGATTGAGTGCGTTGAAAGTCGTTATGTAAATTTGATGTTACTTAAAAATTGCTACTAAATATTCAATGTTTGAGCTGATAAATGGAATGATATCTTACCTTATACTGAACTTCTTATACATCAATATCTCATGAGATATATTTTAAAATGTTGTGTGACAGGAAAAGGAGCTAGCTTTGGCTGCAAATAAACTGTCAGAGTGTCAAAAGACAATTGCTTCACTTGGGAATCAACTGAAATCCCTGGCAACATTCGAAGATTTTTTCTTAGAGTCCGAGCAGCTTCCTGATGCATCCGGAAAAGAGTCTCACCTTCTCCATAATAATGTTGTAAAAACTGATACATTATCATCAGATACTGCTCAAGATAACAATAAGTTGGCTAAAGATGATGCTAAGGCGGGTGTACCTTCAGACAAGCGAGATAAACATGGGTTTGGGAAGTTTTTTTCCCGAACAAAGAGCACAGCTAAAAGCTAGTACTTGCAATCAAAAATTATATTTAAGAGGTGACATAAGTCTTGGTGTAGTGTGTTCTTCGAGTCAGTGCTGCAAATTTTCAAATCATTACTTCTGTGTACAGGCAATTTATATCAACTTATGTTACTCTTTGATCCACATTTTTGATTGGCAAAGCATAAAGAAAGTTTTGTACATCTCGAGTTCATTTTAGGCTCGGTTCCCCCCTCACTCCGATCCACTTATTATTATTGTAGCGTACATTCTTTCAGATTAGAGGTACAGAGATAAATTTGTATGTACCAGTTTCAAAAAGTTCAGTTCAATTGCGAGCTGCTAAACAATGCAACCTTCTCCACATTTCAATTCAGATGCAACATTTTGGCAAAATCTAGGATTCTCTTAACAAAATTTCCATTGAGTTAGTGTCTACTTGTGTTGCTCAATTAAATTTAATGATATTGTAAATATGGGATGCATGAGAGTATTTCAATGCTCATAGATCTAGCTCTCTAATACACATTCACTAACCTGATAGAGCTAAAAAAACAAAATAACAAAAAATACATTGGGGTGAGAGAGGCTCGAACTCTCGACCTCAGGATCACTCAGAAGCTATGAGACCTACGCGCTAGCCAACTGCGCCACCACCCCATTTGGTAACTTTCGTAACAATTTAATTATAAATATTATGTAATCTGTAACAACTGCGCCACAGAAAATTGTATTCAAATTTTTTTATTTTCATTTTAATTTTTTTCAAGTTGTAATTTGTAGCAAATGATATTGGATATATATATATATATATATATTATTATCGATAGCATTATCCATATATTTATATATAGGTTGTTGTGACATTGTATATACATAGCTCTCTAAATATAAAAGCTTTCGACATTAGTTACCTCCACCAAACTATATACTAGTACAACGTACTCTATCAATGGGGAGAAAAACAGAATTGGAAGATTTAAGGGACGAAACATTGATGGAAATTTTTGTACGAACACTCGTAAACACAACTCATTAATGCAAGTGTGTCTCCAAACGTTGGCTTTCCATAATCTCCTACCCCTACTTCGTTAATCACTATTGTCGTCACAATACTAAGGGCCCGTTTACTTCAGCTGAAAACTGCTGAACTGAATTGAAAGTTTTTTATGAAGGATTAATGAATAGCAAAATAAAAGAAAGTTTTTTATGAAGGATTAATGAATAGCAAAATAAAAGAAAGTTTTTTATGAAGGATTAATGAGTAGCAAAATAAAAGAAGAGTTGAACTGAATTGATTTTAAGTTAAGTAAACAGGCCCTAATACTACAACGACTCGTAAACCCTTGGCTATGATAGCCAACTTTGGAGGCCAACTACGAGTTTTAAGCAGTAGCAATTGTGATTTCAAAAATCCACAAAATCACAATTCTACGCTCATATATACAATGTATGTCATGATTGAGTGCTTGTTGGTTATAATAGAGAGTTTAATGTGTGTAATCCTTTCACTAATCGATTTCTTAGGCTCCGCCTATTCCACCTGACGCCCCTTATATCGACTTTTTGGCGTGTGTTTGTAGTGATGGTGATCCAACCCTATTTAAAGTGGTGCTTATAAATAGGCTACATGATGTCGACCGTCCTATTAGTGATTTAACAGATGGAGTTTTGCACATGTATATTTTTTTTCCGATGACACTTCCAGTGGATGGAGTAATACATATTTTGTGCATGCTCTTCCCAACTTCATCAACTTCTTACATCGAGAAGTACATGGTCGTCAAGATGTTACCACGTTGAATGGACTTGTTTATTGTTGTGCAGACATGATTTTGGTATGCAATCCTTTCGATCTCAACCACCAATGCTACTTCATTGATCTTCCCCCAGGTGCTAAGGTCCCTCACATGATACTTGGTATCTGTCAAACCTGCATTGCAATGGTTGAGCAACACCTTCGGCTTTATCTTTGGAGACTTATTACTACTTTTAACACACGGTTTGGGATTACGTGACAACTTCTACCTCCAAATCTCCAATACTAAGACTTGGAGTATAAAGCATTATGTTAATCTTACCAGTATTAAATGGCCTTATTTTGTGCTTCGTACTATCATGTCTATCAAAGGTTTCAATACCCATGACAAAGATGTGCTATATGTTCCATCATGAAACAGGTATTTTCGTCTACTGGCCGTCAACCTGATATAAAAAAAGGTGCAATTAGTCACCGATATCAGCCAAATTTTATGCACGGTGTTCTGCTATGTCCCACGCTTATGGCCAACCCCTGTGGCAAGCATCAACTTAAAATAACATTTGCTGCTGCATTCAGAGTCTTCAGCAATCATTGTAAAACCATTTATCTTCATTATTCTCGCATTGCAAAACATACATTCACTTTGTCTGAAGTTTATGTTCACATAAGAAAATAAAAATAAAGCATTGAGCGTAAATTAAGCAATGATATCAGAAATTCATCATATTCGGTCTACAAGTCTGCAACTGCTCAGAGACTACTAAGTACAGAAATACAAACAAGAGATAATCAGGAGCAACAACGGATAAACACAACTCCCTCTAAATAATAAAATAAGCATGTGCGCCCGCAAACACACACAACACTCTCAGGTGAGTTAAAACAAGGACAACGCTCAGCATCAGCATCCAATATTTATACAATCAAAGTCACCAGCAGATTCATATTCTAGTAGCACAGGGCATCACAGATATAGGTTTTCAGTGTGCATATGAAGTTCTCTTCATCATTCTCATATACTCATCAACATTGACTTCTCCATCACCTGTATGATTTAAATGCCATATTATGGTCAAATTATAATAGGAATAAGCTCAGGCATTGCAAAGCACTACATTTCACAGACATTTGGGTCATCATGATGAGGAAACTGTTCACTTTTCACTTTCTGTAATTAGAAGCAATAAGCACGAGTAATTACCATCTACCATGTCTTTGCGCCAGCATTTTCGAAGCTAACCTCATAGAAATATATCAACTATAACATATTAATATGCATATATCCATGTGCAAATGGGATGAGAATATCAACTTACGATCTCGGTCAGCTTCTTCAATCATCTCTTGGATCTCTTTATCAGTAAAGCTTTCACCCAATTCCTTTGCAATTCGTTTAATATCTCCTGCAGAGATTTTTCCCTGCACAATTGTCGTAACTTAGTAACAGGGTGATTTCAAACAGAATTCTGACACAAAATTTTGCAGTATTTTACATTATTATCTTGGTCGATTATACGGAATGCTTTCGTTAACTCTTCTTTGGTGTCTCTTTCTCCAATTTTAGCAGTCATCATGTGACAAAATTCATCAAAATCGATGGCACCACTTCCATCCTTGTCCACATCTGCAATCATTTGATTGATTTGCTGTATAATCACAAAAGGTCAAACTTATCAGCCATTAAAAAAATATGAAAACTCCCCTTCTCCTCTTCATAAATTGGCTTTCCCACTGGATTGTTGGTGGTGAAAGGGAAGAAAAGAGACTCGGAAGAGATGACCCAAAACACACTTGCATGCAACAACACTAGAATAACAATAAATACATGATAGGCAAATCAGATTATAAATTACAAGAAACAAAACTAGGCAAGGATGCCTGAAAAGACATTGGAAAATAATATCCCTGTAAACAATGTGACTGACATATAAGTAAACATGTTAGCCCATCTGATCATATAAGTAAACAATGTGAGGTCAGATGAACTATAGCTTATTGTAGACTTCACAAGATTAACTTCAGGAGTTTGCCTAGAATTTGACTGACATAAATCTTCAGTATATATCATATATCTTCCCTATGCAAAAATTTAAACAAATGATTCAATCATATTCAACTCGTAACCAAAATGGAAATCAGAAAATTACATCTTCTGTCATCTCAAACCCAAGAGCCCTGCAACCAGGCAAATTAAGTTCAGTTATTATGTAGCAGTGCATCAAAACCTTCAGAAAATTTAGTTTCAATATAAATATGCAAAAAAACATGAAAATAATCCAAACTTTGGACGGTATATTATTAAAAGGCCCAACTTTCGTTTATCCATTTTTGGACCCAACTTTAGGCCTTATTTTCCAATTTTGGACTAACTTACCGATTACCGGGTTAACCGGTAAACTTATCTTTTTTCTTTTTCTATTTTTTTTTTTAATTTTTTAATTAAGTTTTAATGTTTAGCTGTTGAGGATTAATCAACTTATTAAACTTAGTCCTCTTCTTTTCTTCTTTATTTACAGCAACAACAACCGAAGAAGAGAGAAAGTGAGGAGAGAGAAAGCTTAATGCGATCAACAATGGTAGTTGATTATCTTGCATGAACCACTAGACCTTCTTTTCGTTTCTTCTCTATTACAGCAACAACAACAACAAAAACTTTTACCAAGAAATCACGATCACTGCCGTTGTCATCGCCTGAACCCCAACAAAAAAGCAAAGTTTTCTGATTCATTCATCAATTATCCAGAAACATAGCATTCCACAAATCAACTAAAACACCAAAGTCACACACAAACACAATAAAATTTGATACTCAAAAACTAATAATTTTATTAACATAAGCAAAAGATAAAAAATATTACGATTTAAAAAAAAATTCAAACCTTTATTCTCAAAAACAAATCAACTAATAACAAATAAAATGAAATCCTTCAAATTAAATAATCCCCTAATTTTTATAAAAAATAATAAATAAAAAATCTAACAATAGTTGTTCCAAAGCTTAGCTTGATGATGTCAGAAGCTTCTTGCTTGTCTCCTTGATATATGAACTGATTTGATTTCAGGGAATTAAGGGAAACTCCAATCTTCATCCTCAGGAATTCAATCGTGTTCATTTCTGTTTTTTTTTTTGTTAAATTTTATTTTAATGATTAATTCAATTAGGGGAAATGAAAAAAATCAAACGAACTAAGTGGGGTGACTCGCACATATCGCGCTAGCTTCAATTGCATGGTGATAGACTCCGTCACTCCGATGTGGTTGTTGATGGTGAGTAGCTCTAAAGATGGAAACTTCAAGCAGGGTTGTTCATAAGAGGGATAATTTGGTGGGAAGGGAGAGTTTGAAGAGTGAATTTGGGGGAAAGAGGTTTTAGGGAAAATTTTTGTTGAAGAAAGAACCATTTTGTTTGGAGTGTTTGGTTGAAGTTGATAATGGTGGATTGGTGGTTGCTAAAGGGAAGAAGCAACAGAAATAGAGAAAGTTGGAGATTCAATTTGGATGAAATAAGCAATAGTCAAAAGTCAAGTATCACACTTCCACCAGCTATTTAGCGAAATTCACCTACTTTTCTACGTTAAAAATTTATTGGGTCAAAATTTAGAAAATAAGGCCTAAAATTGAGTCCAAAAATGGAAAAATGAAAGTTGGGTCTTTTAATAATATATCACCTAAAGTTCGGATTAATTTCATAAATATTTCCTATAAATATACCTCATAGCAACATTCAACTCCTTAGCATCAATAGTCCCTGAAACATCAAATTGAACACATCAGAGTAAAACTAAAAACATTGACATATACTTCCCCCGTCTTTTACAAAGCAACACAAGGGGGAGCGGGGTGGCACAGGATTTTACGAAGAAGAGAGAGTTAGAGAGAGGTTCAAAACCTGAGCCATCAGTGTCAAACAGTTCAAAAGCTTCCTTTATCTCTTGCCTTTTTTGTTGAGTGAGACCATGATGACGCCCACGTGGCTTATCTTTCCTCGACGACCTAGCACTTGACTGATGATATATTCATGAAATTCAAAAAACCTAAGTTAACAACTTAACTAGAAAACCCAAATTTCATCATCATCAGCAACATAATTAAAGCCTTAATCCCAAAAAGAAAGGGTTGGCTGCATGAAATCAAGAAAACCCAAATTTAGAAGCCACAAACATAAAGGCCACCCCTCTCATAGTCTCATCAATATCTGACGATTTCTCTTTATGTCAGAAAAAATAAAAAATCATCTGACAAACCTGTCCTACTTGGAGGCTGGAGCCTATATATTTGCTGTAGAAAAATATAAACAATTGTTGTGCACAGCTCAATCAGCAACCGACCACTAAACAGATCGATAGAGTCTCAATGGTGAAAATAGAAACAGATACAAGAACAAAATACAAAAGCAACCATTAGAAAAAATATATTTGGCACATAATTGAAAACCACCAAAATACCATAGACCACCAAAATTATATTCTAAGGTTAAAAAAGGACACTAATAGAAACATGACCCATTGTCTGAGCAACTTAAGTAGTGGANCCCGTCTTTTACAAAGCAACACAAGGGGGAGCGGGGTGGCACAGGATTTTACGAAGAAGAGAGAGTTAGAGAGAGGTTCAAAACCTGAGCCATCAGTGTCAAACAGTTCAAAAGCTTCCTTTATCTCTTGCCTTTTTTGTTGAGTGAGACCATGATGACGCCCACGTGGCTTATCTTTCCTCGACGACCTAGCACTTGACTGATGATATATTCATGAAATTCAAAAAACCTAAGTTAACAACTTAACTAGAAAACCCAAATTTCATCATCATCAGCAACATAATTAAAGCCTTAATCCCAAAAGGAAAGGGTTGGCTGCATGAAATCAAGAAAACCCAAATTTAGAAGCCACAAACATAAAGGCCACCCCTCTCATAGTCTCATCAATATCTGACGATTTCTCTTTATGTCAGAAAAAATAAAAAATCATCTGACAAACCTGTCCTACTTGGAGGCTGGAGCCTATATATTTGCTGTAGAAAAAATATAAACAGGTATTGTTGTGCACAGCTCAATCAGCAACCAACCACTAAATAGATCGATAGAGTCTCAATGGTGAAAATAGAAACAGATACAAGAACAAAATACAAAAGCAACCATTAGAAAAAATATATTTGGCACATAATTGAAAACCACCAAAATACCATAGACCACCAAAATTATATTCTAAGGTTAAAAAAGGACACTAATAGAAACATGACCCATTGTCTGAGCAACTTAAGTAGTGGAAAATCGAGAACGACAAAGATTAAAAAACTTCTACATACTATGTTTCTGCAATTGTCAACCAAAGCCTTACCAGATCCTACACATTCATGCTTGCAACGAGCCCAATTTATGAAAATGTTTCTCATATTTAAAAATATTCCAGTCATGTAAAGGCCAACAATGTTCATAAGGTTCACTATCCCTTCAAATATAGATGATAATGGAGTTAATTAGGATAATCACTTATCGCTGTCTTATAGAACCAACACCCCAAGCAAGCGAGGTTCCATCCCAAAATCAATTAGGGGTAACAAGTAGCTCCTCAAGGTTAATATCTGATCAACTATGTTACTCATACACGGATAAAGTATCTACTCAGAAGCGGGTGTCAAAGTATCTGGCTCAGCTATTTCGCCGAAAAAAGTTGACTTTTTTTTTTGTTTAAATTGAAGTATCCAAAATCCAAATGTCTGCCATAGCTGATCAAAATACTTCCTCATCTCGAACGGCAGTGGCAAACACTTCAACAAGAAGCATTGGGCCATAGTTGACATCACCAATAAATATGAATTATGATAGCATAACTCCATAACACCACAAATTGCGCAAAACTTTCAATACAACTTAATTCAAAGTCCACTAAAAACTACACAAAATTAGGGCTAACATCTTCAAAAAGTGAAATTTTTAGAAAAAAAAAAAGTTTCTAAATTTCCTTCAGTAATCATCAATATGATCCCAAAAAGATTTACCCCATTAAAATTCAACACAATTGGAGCTCAAACATCATCCAAAATTCAAAAGGGTATTCAGTCGTAAGCCTAATTATCTGGGTATTTTCCTCAATTACAATTAAATTCAATCAAAATCTCAAATAATTAGAAATTCATCAACTTAAAACCCTTAAAGTTTCCTCCTTTTTTTCAAAAATCACAATTTAAATAAGTAAATTTGAGTTTCTGCATTGAAATTAAACCCCACAACATATTGATCACACAATAACGAGAGAAAAATACAATGGAATTTGATAAATGAATAAAATAAAATAAAAAAGAATTAATCTTGAATTACTTCAATTAAAATTAAAAAAAACGTACCATTGTGAAATTGATGAGAGATCTTGCGAATTGCGAGTGAGGTAGAAGAAAGATCGGTTGTTAATTGAATTTTGTTAAAGATTTTGCTGTTGCTTAAGAAAATAATGAACTTTCGGATTTTATTGATTAAAATTGGGAAACTTGGTGTGGAAATTGAAGTGGATGACAGTTACTAAAAATATTTTTTTTTTCTTTTGTAGTGAATAAAGTATGAAAAAACTTGTTAACTGTTATAAAATATTATTGTTTTATGGATGTCTATTATACTTCTTAGATATGATCTAGAATATTCTGAATACTAGAATTTATTCTATAAGAAATCCTTAATGCTTGTATATATATATATATATATTGGTACTGAATAAGAAAATAGATCTATTATTCTCTCCCACAAATACTCTCTATNAACCGAATAACTAATTTGGTTCGGTCTCGCATTTATTCTGGTGCGGTCTGGTGTGGGAAAATTCAGAAATTCGGTGTTCAATTTGGAGCTAAAAAAAATCGCTCTAGAATCGAACACCAAATTTCTGAACTTTTAAGCCCAACAACAAGTGACCAAAAAAAAACCCTAACACTCTCNTAGCACCATTGCTCTACCAAATCTATTAGATCAACAAGATTAATCAAACCAATTAGCGAATAGTTAATTGCATAATTAATCAATCAAAGAACATGAATGCTCTCCAAGTTCAATTAACAATAAATGGTGAAGAAATATGTCTAGCAGATAGTGCAACTACTCATACAATACTTAAAAATAAGAGAATTTCAATTATGATGAATAATATAAGTGTGAATACTATATCCGATAGTGCAAAATATTGAAGGCTCCGGAAGAGCAACTATATTGATGCCAATGGGAACAAAATTCGAAATTATTGATGTTTGTACTCCCTAAGTCTCAAAAAAATTTATTGAGTTTTAAAGATATCCGTCAAAACGATACCATATTGAGACAATAAGTGAAGGAAATAATGAATTCCTTCAAATTACGAGTATAACCCAAGGCACTAAGCAGGTTTGGAGAGATTATCTGCACTCTCCACTGGCTTGTACTACACAAAGATTAATGTTATTGAGACATATGCTATTGTAAACCAGAAGTTTACAGATAGTTTATAGTTTGGCATGACCGGTTAGGCCATCCCGGTTCATAATGATGCGAAAATAAATTGAAATTCACATGGACATTCTTTGAAGAGCCAGCAGATTTTTCAAAATGATTATTCTTGTGCTGCTTGCTCCCAAGGTAAGTTGATCATTCGGCCATCACCAGCGAAATAAATTATGAATCTATTTCTTTCCTTGAACGTATACAAGGAGACATATGTGGACCAAACACCACCATGTGGACCATTTAGATATTTATGGTTTTAATCGATGTATTGACTAGATGGTCACATGTGTCCTTATCTCAACCGCAACCTGACGCTTGCGAGGCTACTTGCTCAATGATAAGATTACGAGCACAATTTTCAGATTTTCTATTAGAATACGTCTGGATAATGCTGGTGAATTTACTTCAAAGGCTTTTAATGATTTATTGTATGGCTATTGGAATAATGTTGAACATCCTGTAGCACATGTTCATACACAAAATGGTCTTGCAGAATCACTAATTAAACGTCTTAGTTGAGTGCTAAACCATTATTTATTGAAGTCGGATCTACCGATTTCTTCTTGGGGACATGCTTTACATGCTGCAGCACTAATTCGCATCAGGCCAACTAGTAAACATAAAGTTCTCCCCATCACCATTGGTTTGTGGTCAGGAACCGATATTTCCCATCTAAGACTTTTGGAGTGCGTTGTATGTTCCAATTGCTCACCACAACGCTCTAAGATGGGTCCTCAAAGGAGGTGGGCATATAGTCGGGTTTGACCCATACCCCATCATAATTAGATATCTAGAGCCATTAACAGGTTGATATATTTACTGCTCGTTTTGCAGATTGTCACTTTACGAGTTAGTTTTCCCAGCATAGGGGGAAGAGAACAAGCAGCTGAAAAAGAAATTAGTTGGAATGAATCATCATAAACCACCTTGATCCTGCACTAACACATGTGAATTGGAAGTCCAAAAGATAATTAATTTACAAAGCTTAGCAAATCAATTACCAGACGCATTTACTGACCTAAATAGAGTAACTAAGTCACATATACCAGCTGTAAATGCTCCTATCAAGATTGATGTCCCTGAAGGACAATCTCATGAGTCTAGGCACGCCTGAAGCGTGGTAGACCGGTAGGTTCCAAAGATAAGAATCCTCGAAAAAAGAAAGGAGCAGATAAGTAATGGCCAGATTGAGGAAGCAATAAAGAAGGATCTCCAGAAGAGGACCATAGACCGATAAATGATAGTGTTCTAGAAGAACCTCAGGTACCTGGAAAATGAAGAGATCTCAACAGATATGTCATGTCTAGAATAACTTGGAACCGAAATGAAATCGACGTCGATGAGTTTTTGCATATAATGTAGCACTTGAGTTATGATGAAAAAGAGGATCATGAGCCTAAGTCCATGAAGAATGTAGGAAAAGAGATGATTGGCCAAAATGGAAGAAGCAATTGATGCACGAATGAAATCACTTGCCAGAGAGAGAGTATTTGGGGCAGTTGTTGTATAACTGAAGGTGTAAAACAGTGGGATATTAATGGGTCTTGTGCGGAAAAGAAATGAAAAGGGCTGAAATTGTGAGACACAAAGCACGTTTAGTTGCACAGGATTCTCACAAAGACCTGGTATGTTTTGGGAGACATATCTCCCGTGGTGGATGCACTACTTTCGATTCTTAATTAGTCTGGCAGAGTAAGACATGGACTTGATTACGACTAATGGAGTTGTAACAAGCTTATTATACGGCCCACTTGATAGTGATATATACATGGAACTCCCGGAAGGTTTCAAGTTGCCTGAACGCAACTGGTGCGGTTCTCGAGAACACATTGTATTAAGTTAAATAGATCCCTTATGGATTGAAACAATCAGGGCGTATGTGGTACAATCGCCTTGTGAATATTTGTTGAAAGAAAATTATAAAAGACCCTATTAGTCCTTGTATTTTCATAAAGAAATTGGGTCAGGTTTTGTGATTATGCTGTCTATGTTGATGATTTGAATTCATTGGAACTCAGAAGAGATTTCAATAACAGTGGAATACTTGAAAAAAGAGTTTGAAATGAAAGATCTTGGTAAGACAAAATTTTGTTTAGGCTACAAATTGAGCACCTAAAGAAGGAATCCTTGTGCATCAAACTACATATACAGAGAAGGTGCTAGAAGATTTATATGGATAAAGCACATCCGTTAACTAGCCCAATGGTTGTAAGATCACTAGATGTTGATAAAGATTTTTTTCGCCCTCGGGAAAATAATGAAGAGATTCTGGTCCTGAGAAGTACCATATCTAAGTGTAATAGGGCATTGATGTACTTGCTAGTCACACAGACCCGACATATCATTCTCTATCAATCTATTGCAAGGTTTAGCTCATGTCCTACCCGAAGGCATTGGAATGGGGTTAAGCATATTTCGCTATCTACAAGGTACGAAGATAAAGGTTTGTTCTTTTCTAAACCTCCAAAGAAGAATTAGTTGGTTTTGCAGATGCAGGGTATTTATCAGATCCTCATGTTGCTCGCTCAAACTGGATATGTATTTACATATGGTGGTACCGCATATCTTGGCGTTCCATGAAACAACCATTGTGCTACTTCTTCAATCATGCAGAAATTTTAGCAATTCATGTGGCTAGTCGAGAATGGTATGGCTAAGGTCTCTAATTCGCACATCAAGAAGATTGTGGTCGTTATGTGGAAAACAAGCTCCGACTACATTATATGAGACATGCAGCCTGTATTGCACAACTCAAGGAAGGGTACATTAAAGGTGACAGGACGAACATTTTTGCCAAAGTTTTTCTTCACCCATGACCTCAGAAGAATAAGTGAGATTAGTGTCCAACAGATTCGTTCAAGCGAATTTGGCAGATCTATTTACCAAGGCGCTTCCTACTGCTACATTCAAGAAAATACTTCATCAAATCGGGTTGGTGTCATCTCAAGGATCTCAACGGATGATTCATGAGGGGGAGTCAATGCGCGTTGTACTCTTTTTCCCTTAGATATGGTTTTTCCCACTGGGTTTCCTGTTAAGGTTTAATGAGGCAGCATTGCACATGCGCATTATAAAATGAGGTATATTGCTTTATAATGGAATCCAAGGGGGAGTGTTATAAAAATGATATGTTTATGGATGTCCATTATACCCCTTAGGTATAATCTAGAATATTCTGGATACTAGGATTTTTCTACAAGAACCCTTAATGGCTTGTATATAGGTATATATGGTACTGAATAGAAAATAGATCTATATTTCTCCCACAAAACTCTCTGATTAAACCTTATTTTCTATAACATAAACTACGAAAGTTTTATTGGATAAAGGATATAATAATAGAAGGTTGAAACTAATTCGGTCTAAAACCGAAAATCGAAATGCCCCACAGTACAAAAATTTACATTTGCGGCGGTTTTTGGTGTTTTAAAAACCGCAGCAAATAAATTGTATTTTTGTTAAGGAGTGATTATTGCTGCGGTTCTTGTGTAACGCAGCAAATAATTTTTTTGTGCTATTTATTAGAATTTGCTGCGGTTGTAACCGCAGCAAATAGTGCAATGTACATTTTTTTTCTTTTTCCTTTTTGTTTCCCGTTGGACTTTTTTGTTTTTTTGTTTTTTCTGCCTTTTTTTGTGTTTGTCGTTCTATTTCATCTTCCTAATTTCATTCTCTCAAAAAACCTTCACTGAAACCAAACCCTAACTAACTCCCTTTCCTCATTCTCGAATCCCATCTCTCACACTCTTCTCGAACTCACACTCACACACCTAACTCCCTCTCCGTCTTTCTTCCGTCTGAACTCACAGTCAGCTTATCACTCACGTAGCTTCATCACAGTTCAGCTTCAACAAGAAACTCACTCTTCAACATTATCCATACCTTCAACATTTACTCCCTCAGTTCAGCTTTCAGTCTTACTTCTCAGTCAGTCTCTCAAATTCCTTCAACACCTTCGCGAAGATCTTCGTTTTTGTCAGGTAGGTAATTAAATCTCGTCTTTCGTTTTGGTAATGTCTTCTTTTGTTTCTGTTTTTCCTTCAATTGATATTCTGTCTTTTCAAACTAAAATTATTCACAAATGCATTTCGAGAATTCTAGCAAAATGGGGCAGAAAAATTAATAACATTATTATTTTGAGGCAGAAAATTAATTCGTTTTTGTCTTTGTGTTTTGTTTTTTTGTTCCAAGCCTTTTGATTGGTAATTTAAGTTTCAATTATTGTGTTTACAATTGGGTATTCCAAAAAAAAAAACGAAGTCCACAATTTATGGTAGAAATTATGGATGTTTAACGGGTTTTTCTCACTTGTCTCAACGAGTTACGTGATTGAGAAAATCAATGTTGAAATGTGAGACAATACAGGTAATGACTTTTAGGCTGTTTGTTGAATAATCACACTTGCAAATCTCTAAATTGTTCTGTTACTATTTTAAACAAGTCTTATCCTAGAGTCTTAGAAATTAAGAATACATTTTACATATATCCTCACAAAATGGTTCACTAATCAGTAACATTGTTTTTTGTAACTTTTCATACCTAATCTCAATTCTGTGTCGGTTTTAAGGTCTCTTGAAATAGAGATGAAACTCTAAGCATGAGCTATCCCCCACTTTTCAATTTCATGTCCATCTAATGTAGTTTAACGCAATTCCAAGAGAATCTAAATCACTTTAAGTAAAAATCTGGGTGGTAGGAGCATAACTTGTTGATGTTTTAATTTTAATAGTAGCAACGGCGGGTGGCTTTCCATTCAAAATATTCAGGAGAGCGTTAGGGAAGATATGTCAGCGTGTAGCTAGCGGGCTTGACGTTGTGGTAGGGTTAAATTGTTAATAGCTTGTACTCAAAGCTAAATCGAATTTTAGTACATCGTTACCCTAGTGACTCCCTATGTACACGAAAACAACAATTTGAACCATTAATGATCACGCCAAGAGTAGATCATGTTACCACTCAATAACAACATGTGTCACACACCATTCTTTCTATCCCTCCCTTCTTGAAAACATAGAAAGATTCAGATTAAATGATCATTAAAAGAGCTCAGAAAACTGAGGGCCATTTTATAAACGAACTTTGGTGCCTCTAGTACAATGACGACATCCTGTGAACACTATTTGGTTGTTAATAGACCATTTCAAACATAAAAAAGCACTCCATCATTCCCTAAACTATAAAAAAAAAAGATATACAATGTTGTCTAACACAATATGCTGCTACATTTTTCCCCTTTTGATCACCTTTTACAACTTCTTTATTCACACAAGACCATCACAACATGTAACTGTTGATCATTAACACAAAAACCTAGTATAGACACCTTAAAAGTATAAAATCGCGGGATTGTCGCCATTATTTTAACAGCCAGTGCATAGGTTCTTCTAATTCAATTGTTTATTTTTAGTTCAGACAAATGTATGTTTTCTTTCACTTAAGTGGAAGATCTGAAGTAAAACACTTAAACAGTTTATCAGAATGTTAATTTAGTGTGAATTGCTATAGTTCCCTACTACTATAACATCAACTCAAAATCCGCTAAGCTGGAGCTCCATTTCAATACGAATCCATAGTAATACTAAGGAGTCCATAGTAAGTTCAACCCTTTCTAGTACTATGGATGGGTTGTCGCTCTTAATGACGAAAAAGAAAAAGATGAAAAAGTTGGAATCATTTTCCAAGGGTATAGATTCCACACCTCCGTTGTTAACATATGATGCGGATTGAACCAAACCAATTACAAAAGAAAGAAGAAAGGATTTTCACTACATATCTATGGTTCATATTCTCATTCCATACCATTCCAAGTTTTCGAAACAAAGCTCTTAGTCGCTACTCACAACTCGAATACTATTGGAAACAAAACCAACCTCCCAATCTAACAACTGTACATGGATTTTGAAAAAATCCTTATGATCTCTCACTACTACGTAATTGCTTCTCAATTATAGTAAGCAATTACTGAACTGATTGTGGGTAATTAAAGTTTATTAAAGCCAAGAACCACATTTTGAAAAGAATTATACACAACCATATATTAAATTTACTATGTTGTGTACTGAATATCTTCAATTGTGGTTATAGTTGACCAAGATGTCAAAGGATCGGTCATGGATGTACAATTGCCATGATAAGGCGAAATTTTGTAGAGGGGTGTTTGAGTTTTGTGAGCGGTGCAGAAGGTATTCACAAACTCAAAAAACCGGGGGGTTTTACTGTCCATGTTTCAAGTGTGCAATGATCGTAGTTTGAAAGTTGCTTGAGGTCAGGCCTGTGCACCTACTTCTTCATGGTTTTCGACCTGATTATTATGTGTGGAGTTTCAGGTGAGACAGGAGTTCCATGACGTCCTTCGTGCGTGGTAATCATAACATTGATGATAGTAGTCATCAACATAACAAGGACTATACTCATGCAACCAATGAGTGTCATAAGACTGATGCTTACGAACGCGATGAAGGGATCATAGAGTCGAAGCGATGGTGGAAGGCCTTGACAATGGACGAGGCTTTGAATCCATTTCAGAGGCTCTCGACAAGCCTTTGTACCCCGGTTGTGTACTAAATTGACCATTCTTGTTGCTGGTGATGGAATTGTTTCGATGTCAAGTCAGGAAAACAATTGGACTGATAGAAGTTTCACAATGTTACTAGAAAAGCTAGAGTGGCAGGTTTCCGGATGAAATGAGCTTCTAAGTCAACTTACTATGCTAGAAGCTGATGTGTCCCATTCGGCTTAGAGTATGAGAGAATACTTGCTTGTCCAAATGATTGCATATTGTACGAAAAGATTTGCGAGTGTTGGATAGTGTCCAAGAAGTGCAATTTGCCCGTTATGACCGACAAGGGGCACGGGGGTATAAAGCTGGTCCGCTGTCCAAGGTTTTGTTGGTATCTCCCAATAATCCAGAGTATCAAGCGGTTGTTTTCAGTACGAAGGATGCTAAGAATCTAAGGTGGCGATGCGGAGGGTAGAAGGGTGAAGGGTTTGCTACAACATCCGTGATGGTCCGGAATGGAAGACTATCAACAGGAAGGATAAGACATTTTGGAGATGACAATCGCATCTCAGGCTTGGGTGTGCACTGAGAAGAACCCTTTCGGTACCTTAGTTCGAAGCATAGTTCATGGCCGGGAGGTGTAATTTTAACGATTCTATAAATCTTCACCTTGGTTGTGCATGAAAAAGAAAGCTTATGCTATCACTTCTTATTTCTGGTCCAAGCAACCCGGGTAATGACGAAATTGATGTGTATTTGGAGCCCTTAGTGATGACTTAAGAAAATTATGGGATAAGGGTGGTTTGGTGTATGATTCCCATGCAAAGGAGACTTTCCGTTGGTGCAATGCTTGTGTGCACTGTCAACGACTTTCAGCTTATGGTAACTATCTGGGTACAAGAACAAAGGGATGAAGGCTGCCCTATTTGCATGGCGATGGTGATTTAATGGGTGGGTAAGTATGTGACTGGGTGTCATCGAAAGTTCCTTCCACCTAACCACCCTTTTCGGAAGAACAAAGAAAAAGGCCATTCAAGGGATGGTGAGGATCGTGTTGCTCGTCGTCCATTAACTGGGTTATGAGGTGTATTCCAGGTTTAAGGGGGTTCAAACCATTTTGGGAAATCAAATGTCAACTATTCCGGGTTTGTGGAAAAAAAAAAGGAAGTCTATATTTGGCAGCTTCCATATTGGAGAGATTACAAGTCAGGACACTGTCGAGTGATGCACATCGAGAAAAATGTTTGCGATGCCATACTTGCCACCCTTTCAACATTCGCACAAGACTAAAGACTAAAGGATTCGGGTTCTTGAAACAACTTGGAGTTCGACCCGAGCTCTGGCTCAGCTGAAAGAGAGTAAAGAAGAATCAGGAGAAGCGAGTACCATCACAGAAAGGAAAGGGAAGGAAAAAGGTGCAACAAAGTTCAAATGAAGAGAAAAAAACCTACTAACCATTCCTCCAGCTTGCCTACACAATGTCGAAACAGGAGAAGATACAATGCAAATCTTTATACAACTTAAAGGTGCGTCAGGGTATTCTTCTTAACATGAGAAAGTTTGGGACTTTAGATGGTGAGTTGATGTTATCTAGTATTGAATCACACGACTGTCATGTTATGATGCAAGTGTTTTTACCAATTGCAATCCGTGGGATTTTACCTAAACAGTAGGACACCATCACCGAACTATGTTCCTCTTCAATACACATATGTAGCAAAGCACTAGATCCACAACTACGTTTAGATACCCTCCGGCACGTTGTAGTTGAATCTTTGTAGTTTGAGATGATTTCCCGCCTGCATTCTTCGATATAATGGTCCACAATTGTACATCTCGTTCGTGAGATTAAGTCTAGGTCCCGTGTTCTTGAGATGGTGCTATCTTATGAAAGACATATGGGGGTCTTAGGTAACAAGGTGGCGAATCCTGCAAGACCAGAATCTAGTATGTTCCGGGGTCATCAGTGATGAGCGTCGGAAATTCCAGGCAATACGTTGCAGGTGCACTCCTCATTGGTTTGCCTAAAACAGTCATGAATGGAGGCTTGATGGGAAGGTACTATTGGGTCAAGACGAGTTTGGCGGATCGACAGTCCTCAACCAAGCTCATTTGTATGTGTTACCTATATGGCAGAAGTTCATCCTTTTTTACGAACATTGGAGCATCTTAAAGACTCAAAATCCAGGGATATCTGAAAGGGCATTGTCTAATTTGCATAATAAGACATTTATTGAGTGGTTTCACAAACGAGTGTTGTGGACAATCTGCAGGGTTGTGATGAAATCGTGAAGTGGTTAGCTTATGGTCCTCGGGAAAAACCATTACAAATTCGCAGGTTATGATTAAATGGGTACCATTCTGGACCACTTATCAGGATCAAAAGTCCCACATGTGTGCGGAATAGTGGTTGTACCTTGTTGACCTCATAACCTTATGCTAGTGCACAGGATCAAAACTCCGATAGATGTACGGTAATGTACTACGGCCAAATTGCAGAAATGTGGGAGTTAGAGTAGTTACCTCAATGTTTGCCTTTTCAAATGCAAATGGGAGATAATAATCGGCGTTCCGTAAAAAATGATGAACGTGCGGTTTCACTCTTGTTGACATGACTGAATGCGTAGTGAGGGGCCTGAGCTTTCATACTTGCGGGGCAAGCAAAGAAGTTTTCTACGTAACCGACCCTGCTGACTCAAAATGGTCTTATGTGTTGCCGGGGAAGAGTATCATGGCATCAGAGATGTTGACGATGAGGAAGAGTATGACGCTTTTGAGGATTCTAATCCTTTATGTGTCCTAAAACAGTGTTGCAGAACGGTTGCTAACGAGTCCAGTACCTGCGTGAAGACACGCTGAAGGATAACGTTGCTTGAAAATTGTAACACATTTTAATTATGATATGCACATTTTAAATATGATATACACATGTAAATGTAAGACATTTTAGTATTGATATATTACATTTCATAATCTCCAGGGATTTTGCGTCATATGATTTTGTAGTCGTTTCAGTGATTTTTAAGTGATTTTATTTTACTTTGTTCGACGAATGTTGGTATATTGTATGATATCGGCTAAGATTTCTTTCATGTCCATATTCGTATTTACATTGATTTGTGTTTGTAGGTTACATTGAAGTCCAGTGCAGTGACGATTCAATACGTACCGGTTTGTGATGAGTCAAGTGTCTTCTTCCGACCCAAGTTTGACCATCGTTAGAGCAAGATCAAGGAGAGCCGGAGGATATAGAGTACGACAAATTCCTTCAGAAGGTAGACGCAGTTCGAGAAAATGGGACGAACAAGCACCACCAATTATGAAGCCGAACTGCAGCCCCTACAATTGTGGCTAGTCAGCCAAGCGACTGCATTCAGCAGCCTGAGTTCACCACCTGATCAGGCTGTTGTTGAGCAACCTCATTTCCACACGGATCACGTGCTGGTCAGCGGATCAGCATTCTGCTGCACGGGGTGTGACGAAGTCCTTGTGCAACAGGAGAGGAAGAGGTCCTTTAGGGGTGTCAAGTCGACTACACCTATATGTATCTCGAGTACAATAATGCTGGCCAAACCATGCGTGTGAGTGGCGAAAAATGTATGGGAGACATATCGGCATTGTTATATGAGAAAGCTATCTTTTGCGTGAAGTGGGAAGACGTGGAGGATGGCTTTGAAAGCAGCTATGTGGCAAGATATGTGGTATGTCGTTGTTATGTGTAGAAGGACTTATATTTATGGTTTAAACTGCATATTGGCTTAATTTAATGTAGTAATGCTAAACCTTATGTGTTTTTGTGAGAATTTGTTCCATATCGAAGTTGATGAGGCTAAGAGGCAACTTTTTCTCTCCGCGTTGCGGAAAGATTTTGAAGAGATTAAGTCTAAATTGTGAGTGGGTGGATCACCAAAAAAAGGAAGCGATCAATGAAGGAAGCAATACTGATGCCATACGAAATTTACCCCTCACATATCGCCAAAGAATGGGAGGCCTTTGTTGCAAAGAAAACAACTCCGGAGCAAGTAGTAAGGGGTATCACTAACCATCGTACCGTATTACATTAATCCTAGTGTACTAACCATCATTGCCTTTGGTTTGGAAAGGAAAAACGCGCTATTGCTTCACAAAGTGCCTTGCGAAGAAGAAGAGCCATCACCGCATGGGGGCAGAAACCCTATAGCGGTCAAATGATGATTGGAAAGAGAAGGTTTTTTATGAAAGGTGGTGTCGTGTGTTGGTGACAAGGAAGCCACCTCTTTCATCTGTTACGGTAACCGGCTCAATCGCGTAGTAGTTGGTACTGTTCTTTACATGCTGAGATGCAAGTGGGAGGCGAGGGATTGTAGACCCTGAGTTGAAGAAAGAAGTTGGCCTGATGTGTGGTAGAAATCGTATCATTTTTTGGCATTTTTGTTTGATTTTGCTGTTTTCGTGTTGTTTTTTATGTGTTCGTTTTGTATTATTCGTTTCATTTATGCTATTTTTGTTTAATTAGTAGCTAATTTTGAGAAATTCCTACCCATTCCTATTTACTTGTGTAATATGAAACATGAATTAAAGTAGAACATAAAAGAAGATCAATTCATTAAAATAGAACATCAATAGTACTTGATTGAACTATATGGAAGATTCTCATTTTTCTATATACACAGTTGGAACGAACAACGAGGTGTGAATCTCAAGGTCAGAATCCTACACCCTGCAGCAGGACTTCCCCCGACCACGCAGGAAGTGTGAACGGTTTGGGAGGTGTACGTTTAGGTAAGCGAAGGCTTTCCACAAGACAAGTCAGGAAGTAGTTCTTCAAAACGAAGATCAGTCCAGAATGGAAAAAATGGTGGAGGAGTTGGTCAAACAAAAGTTCAAAGCTCTATGTGAGAAGGTGGGAATTCATGAATAGATTCACCTAATGAAGATAAAGTTCATGACAGTCAAGCCGGCGAAAACAGACTCCCGAGCTCAAGTGAGCCTCCACATTCCAGATGTGGAGGTAATGTTGCTAGCTTTTTTCATACTTTTAATTCATTTTTTAATAGTTTACACTTTATTTTTTAGTACTATTAATTTTATTTTTTATTCATATGTCCTCAACTGTAACCATTTTGCAGGAGGAAACACCAGAAATTGCTTCTCCGGGATCCACGAGGTGGAAATGGTGGTTACTGGTGGTTGCATTGGCATCTTCACCAACTGTCCAGGCCCAAGTTCTCGCATTCCAAGCTGTCGGTGTAGGCAACTGTAACGTCTCAGTGATTCTATTGTTGAGGATGGGAAGAGTTATACTTCCCTTCCGCGGCCAGAGTGGGGATTGAAATATTGGGAGAAGCCACGGGAGTTTCGTGATGTGGGCCAAGGGAAATGGGGGTTTGCAGAAGAGGTGAGTAAAACCCTTAATTAAAATTGATTAATACTCATTTCCAATTATCGTTTAATCCTTTTTATTGTCGTTGTCATATATATGTTAATGTGAATAAAGGGGGTGTGAAAGAGAACAAGAACAACAACAGACAACAGAGATTCCGCAAAAGAACAAAAGGATGGCCGAACAACAAGATTTCCTCGAAAGGTTCAAACAAGGAAGATGAGATGAGGTGTACAAAAATGTGTCACCGCGGGTCAGTGGCTACATGAATGCCCCAAAGATGAGCCGGAAGAGAATCTCCTTTAAAGTGTGGTTGAGCAAGGTCAATTCCACTACTTTGAGGATGCTGAGACATGTGTGTAACGAAGCTGATGTTATGATTTCCTGTTGGGGAGATGTTGTCTTTGTCAGTGTTGCAAGCGTTCATGAGGTTACGCTATCTCCGTTACTTTTTAATTTTAAATTCCATGCTTTTCACTTACAAACCTAAATGAAGTCGATTTTTACATAACTCATGCATGTTCTATTTCCCTAGCTCTTTAATTGTATTGATTTTGTTTGAATGATTGTTATGAGATGGAGCAACTTGTACAAATATATGTCCCTTTTTTCCACCTAATAGTTGGTATACTAGATTTGGCCGGACCAATACCATGAAACAAGGTGGGGTGTTGTGTCCTCAAGAGATATATCAGGATAGATGTCTAAAGAACAAGGGTGATGTGAAGCGTACCTTGAAACACCCATCAAAGAAGCAATTCGAGCGAAAAGGAAGTTCCTTATCGCTCCGTCACATTGAGGAGTAAGTCTGTTTCACTTTGCCATTGTTTCTCCCCCCACCCTTGTTGTTCCTTCTTTGTTCATCAACCTGTTAAGGCACTTCCCTAATTTTTGTTGCAATTTGAAAATGATATGCTTTATTTCTCGTTTGCCGCAGTTCACATGGTGTTGCTTTTGTTGATTCACCTTTGACTACAAGGTGTATCCATTTGATTCTTGCCGTCCTCAGTCGCCACGTAGATTGTTGATTATGACGTGGGTGAATAGGTAAATTTTACAGTCAACCAAAATCTTTTATACTAGAATGTAATCAAACGGCTAGTTACCTTCGCTTATTTTTCGTCCGTATATGTGTCATGAAGAGGATACGCACAGCACAATGATTCCGAAGTTGATATCAGTTGAGGTAGGGACATCGAAATCCTATACATGTGTGGTGGTTGCGACTTTGTCATGCAATATTTATATTGATTTTTTTTTCATGTCCTATGTACTTCAAAGTGCGCGCAACAGCAAAACGGTACTGATTGTGGGTACCTACGTAATGCGTTACATGCATGACATCATCTCAGGTGGTACGAGTCGTGATTGAGGAGGGTAAGTACTGCACTAATTTCCGGAAGGCAAAATGCTGTTTGGGTTATTTTTGATTACTTTGGATGCTGGTAGGGTTTGTGTTGTTGGTTTTGTCGGTTGATTTGGCCTGTTTTAGCCCAAAACTTAGGTATCTTTGATGATAACGGTTGATTTTGCGTTTTAAGTCCAAACATTTGAAGTTCATTTTGTGTTTTGTGGGGTGGGAGGGATATAAACAATATCAACATGTCCTTTCTTTCCAACGCAAATCTTCTCTATTTAATTTAGATGAGTAGGTCAGGAGTAAGCGTCATTAATTTTTCTTCGGGTACAATTGCTTTCGATTGACAAATCCTCCGCAGTCATTAATTTGCAAAGACCAGCAAGTGTTAGCATTTTGTGCAGATTGGTTGCTGATGAGATAATAGAGTTCAAGTAGTATATTATAACATATTGATAAAAGCCTCCATCTAAGATTCAACTAAAATTTTCAAATGGCTCACGAGCATAGATATGCGATGACCAATGCTCCCAAATACTGGGCTGCACATTTGTGGAAGACAAAAATAATGGAAATTTATGTTTGTGGAAAAAACATTAAAGGGACCATGAATATATTTCAGGCCTTTAATGTATCTTTTCCTATACCATACATCCATTTTTTTTCTATGTGTTATGTGCAGAACGAGGACCAATGCTCCCCCGAACCGGTTTTCACTATAAGTCAATCACGGTTTTTTCTTTTTGTTGTTATATGGAAACCAATTTTGAGAGCATTGTTCGTCGATACCCGGTGCGTGGATTGTCTGCAAGTTTCAGTTGAATCTTTAGATGGGGGGTTTTATCAGTCATGCTATATAAAGTACTTGAACTGTAGTATCTCAGAACATTAATATGCTACAAAATGCTTCGACTTACTGGTTTTGCAAAGATAAGATGATGCGAGAGGATTATCAAAATCGAAAGCAATTCTACACGAAGAAAATTTGACCTTTTAAGTATTTCTTGAAACCCCTTTTAAACCCCCAATTCATCACAATCAACTTCTTTTTTTTGTAAAAATAGAGTACACAAACATGGCTTTGACTTCTATGACTTACATGCATAGCTGTTGTTGTGTTATGAGCCATGAGTTGGTGTGTGTGTATGTTGGAGGTATTAAGGGAGTTTGGTTGCGTCTTGTGGTTCTTAGTAGTTGATTTATGTGTTCAAAGTTCCTGTTGTGTCGTTTACACTGCACTTATGGTTGTGTGATTGCTATTACGTCTTAAATTATGTCAATTTATGTCAATTCAACTGGTTTTAAATTATGTCAATTATTAGGTATTCACAAAAGCTACATGGGTTCGAGAAGGGCCTTTCAGCAAAGCACAAAATAAGACGAGGTTCGAGACAAGGGTTGCGACATTCTTGTACACAATGTTTATGAAGAAACAGGAATATATTAGTACATTCACTTAGTTATTAATTGAACTTTTAGCTATTGGTAATTTCTTAATGGTACAGTGACACTGTAGTGTAGTAGTTTGGTGGTGGGATTAGCTGCAGTGTGGTGGTTTGTGAGTGTATGGTGTTTGGTTGGAGTTAGTTTGAACTTGGTGGTAGTGTGGTGCTGCTGCAGGGTAGAGTATGCTACACTATTTTGCAGTGGGTTGCTGTTGGTTGAGTGGTTTGTGTTTTTGAACTTTATGCGGTTTGTTTGCTGTGTTGGTGGGGGGTGCTGTGGTTTTGTTGCAGTTTGTTGAGTTATGCAGACTGGTGTTTTTGAGGGTGGCTGTGCAGTGTGTTGTTGTGTGGGTGTTACAGCGGTTGATTTCTGTTTGTGTAGTGTGTTTTGCGCGCTTTGGAGTTGTTTTGGGAGAGTTTTGCTGGGCTGCAGATGCAGGTCAGGCTGAGTCTATTGTGGCTGAAATTGGGTTTGCTGAATCTCTACTGGTTGTGTTTTGTGGTTGCTGTGTTGGCTATTATTCTCAGCAGTGTTGGTGGTGGGATTGCTGTGGGTTGTTTGTGGTGTGTTGCATTTTGGGGGGCGCGAGGGTTGTTGCAGCTGAAGTTTGCTAGCAGTTTACACAGTTGGCATATTAGTGGGGATAGAAGTGTTTTGTGTTTTGTTTTTGTTGTTCTTGGTTTTAGTTGTTGGATTTTGGTTTGTAATTGTTTTATGTATAGGTTGGTTTGTTTTGAGCTGCTTGGCGGATGATGAGTTTGGCTAAGGCTGGCTTTCAGGTGTATGTATACAAAAAAAATCATTAATTTATATAATTGAACTGAATTCGGTTCATAAATGGGTACTAGCTGCGGAATATTATTTGCAGGGGAGCGTGGATGATATTAGGAATTAGGAGCGTAATTCATTTTAGAAAATTATTCAAAATAAAAAAAAAAAAATATTGCTGCGGTTCTCCAAACCAACCAGCAACAATAACACCTCAGGAAAATGGAGGGAAAAACGGGTTATTTGTGCGGTTGTTTGGAGAACCGCAGCAAATAACACCTCAGAAAAATGGAGGGAAAAGGGTTATTTTTGCGGTTGTGTGGAGAACCGCAGCAACAACCCGTTCTCCACCATTTTTTAGGTTGTTCTTTGCTGCGGTTCTCCAAACAAACCGAGCAAATAACCTTATTTTTGCTGCGGTTAACCGCAGCAAATAAGTTTTTATATTTGCTGCTGCTATAAGTGATGCGGTTTCAACCGCCAGCAAATAACCGGCAAAAAACCGCAGCAAATCTTGTTTTTTGTACATAGTGCCAAAACCGAAACTAATTTTGGTTCGGTCTCGCATTTATTCTGGTGCGGTCTGGTGTGGGAAAATCAGAAATTCGGTGTTCAATTTGGAGCTAAAAAAATCGCTTAGAATCGAACACCAAATTTCTGAACTTTTTAAGCCAACAACAAGTGACCAAAAAAAACCCTAAACACTCTCACAATCACCCACTCACCCCGCTCTCAGTCTCTCCCCTATCTTCTTGATCTTTGTCTCTCACTTTAAACAAAGGAAAAACCCTAAAATCGCCTCTACCACTATACAATAAATCCTTGTGGCGGTTAAAGCCGGATTATTGCTCTGGTTTTAGACCGCAGCAAATAATAGTTTTTTGAGGGAATTGAGTAATTTGTCTGCGGTTTTCCCAAATAACCGCAGCAAATAGTCCGACTCCTCCCAAAAAAAAAACATATTTGCTGCGTTTTCTTGAAAGTGCAGCAAATAAGGCCTAATTTTTTTTTTTTTTTTTTTGCAATTTTAAAGCTTAATTACAGCAAATACATAAAGGTTGTTATTTACGTCAAATAAATAAAGGTTGTTATTGACATCAAAATAATTACAGCAGCAACAACATCAAACTCAATTACAGTAGCATCAAATTCAATTACAATAGCATCAGTAATATCAAATTCAATTACAATTGCAACATCAACAAACTAAAAAGCGTTATTTGTTGAAAATCAAACCAGTAATAGCACCAACAAACAAATAACATATAAACTAAAATAACAACAGCAGCAGTGGCAGATCAGATCGATCAGGAGCAGATCAGGTCGATGAGCAGCAGCATCAGGCAGGCATGAGCGATATCTTAAACTCAAAAGCCTTGAGAGATGGCAATAATCACTATTCTGAACTCAAAAGGCTTGACTGCTATAATCAACAAAACAAAACGTTAATTTCGATTTCAATAACCTAAGTGTAGTTACATTCACAGCAATCAATAGACATATAGTCATGAAACAACTTAAGGGTTTTTAACCACCACATTAAAAAAAAAAAAAAATCCATATGTATCTCAGCTAAATTGAGCAATTGTTCAATGGCTTGAAACCCCATATTCTNTGACTAGATGGTCACATGTGTCCTTACTATCAACCCGCAACCTGACGCTTGCGAGGCTACTTGCTCAATTGATAAGATTACGAGCACAATTTTCAGATTTTTCTATTAAGAATATACGTCTGGATAATGCTGGTGAATTTACTTCAAAGGCTTTTAATGATTATTGTATGGCTATTGGAATTAATGTTGAACATCCTNCAAAGGGAGTTAAAGCTTTAACAATATAAGGAATTGTTGAGAAATTGCAACAAGCAAGTTAAGAAGGGGGAATCAGAAAAACAAGACCACGAAAACANAACCATTATTTATGAAGTCGGATCTACCGATTTCTTCTTGGGGACATGCTATTTTACATGCTGCAGCACTAATTCGCATCAGGCCAACTAGTAAACATAAGTTCTCCCNACGAAAACAAGACCACAAAATATTTTTTTTCCTCAAATTGAACCAAAATTTAGAGTGAAATTACTTGCATACATTTATTCATTTACTTGAGTCACACTCTTATATTTATTTATTCACACTTGCATTTATTCACTCATTTGTTCTAAAATCAGTTCTAAAATTTAAACACAAGCCAAACAACTATCATGCCCAATCACCCCTTCATTAGAACATTTTATACTTCTATTAAGACTTGGAAGGATTAACAACAAACCCAAACCCCTGACCCAGATCCACTACACAGTCACACCAACCCCAANTATCCACTACACAATCACACCAACCCCAACACACACTCAGTTGCTCAAACAATCACTCTTAATAAACAGTGACAGCCATGGCACATCGTACATAGACAGATGTAAAATCTCACCCTTTCATCTTTACTTCTCTCCAGATCTTCCAATAGCTTCTTTGTTTTTTCCCTTAGTCCACTGTTTTCATGGCCACTGGAACTGCATAATAAACCAAAACGAAGTCACAACACATGCATCCAGCCGTTACAAGAATTTATTTATTAATAAGAGAGAGGTAACAAACCTGTTGTTTTGTAAGAGATTTTTCTGAGCAGAAGACGATTTCTCAACAGAATTTCCATTTGCTAAACCTACTCCATTTTTCTCTGCTACATTGGAAACGTCTTCAACCTTATCTGAAANTAACCTGATCTGAATTATGCTCCAGCACAGTGCCATTGGTCTTAACGACAGCCTTCAGACGTTCCTTAGCCTCTCTCTTCTTTTTACCTTCTTCTAATGCTTCCCCTCTTTTTGAAGCGGCAAGTGCATGTCGTTCTTCAAGACGCTCATCTATCTTCTCCCTCACAAGATCTGTGGCAACGACTTGGTCAACCAATTCCTTCAAGATTCTCAATTTGACAGGAGGCTCTAGAAGGCCATAATGACCCCGCTTAATCGTTGGTATATGAGTTATTAATTCAGAAATGTCAACCATTTCTAGAAATTCACGTCCATGAAATTAGAGTAATCTGAAATAAGGAGACAAATAAATAAAAAGCGACAAAACATGATATCCACTAATTGTATGTTGCAGGACATATGGTCAAAAGGCAATATGCCATCAAGGCAACAATCTAAAATGTAAGAAGCTTTTGAGAGAAACAGACCATAATTTATTTAAGGTGTAACTAGTACCAAACCATTGCATGAAAGTCAGCTTCTAGTGAAGTAATCAACTATGAATTAATAAATTGCTTGATATGTGGGGTTTTTACAGTGTTTTTCCCCTTGTCTCGAGTCAATTTTATGCCTAGTGGTTGTTATTCTGGCTTGATTTTAGCTCATTTGATGTTCTTTAGCTAATTTGAAGTGTCTCGCCAAGTTTGATTGATTTCCGGCAATTTTAGAGCTTTTTAGTTTGATTTTTATCATTTGCGGTTGTTATGCTCGGTTTTGGTGTGTTTTGTAATTTCAAGCACGGAAACCGAGGCTCGGAACGAAGCCGGAAAGCTTAGACGGGATAAGAATGAAGGTGCATGGAAATGCGTGCCAAGAAATATGAAAACAAGTCTTAAAGAACTCATGAAGAAATAAGAAGAAAAGAAAATAAAATAAGCTTCTGAGGTAGTGATGCGGGCGCACAAATATGACATGCGGGCGCATTTAACTAAGATTGCAGCTTTGGAGGGCGTTCTGGGAGGTTGATGCGGGCGCATGAATCTCCTATGCGCCCGCATCAGCCGATTTTCCGGAATTTTTATTTCTCTTTTATTTTATTCGTAGTTAGGCTTTGTAAGCCCAACTTTGGGTACAATAGGCACGACTTTCTAGACAAAATAACTTATGCTTTTCATAATTGAGAATTACTCTCTTAAGTTTTATTATTAAGCACTTTTTCTCTCTCAAATTAATTTAGATAATTAGGGTTTTTGTTCACAACATTAATTTTCAATTCAATTCAAGTCTTCAAATTGTTTCTCCAATTTGGTAATTCTTCTGCTTTTGTTCTTTA
>PYUH01003976.1:1967482-2044453 GCA_016808085.1 Suaeda aralocaspica
GGAGGTTATGGGGCTCCAGGAAATAAAATGCTGAAAATTTTACGTTATGTCTCCAAGGTCAAAGGAGAGCACTCTGACAACTACTCAGGATTCGAAACGTCACAAGAGGATCCCAAGATAATAAAACAAAAAAAGTATGCTCTTCACCGAGAATCCTCTAAAGAAAAAAAAAAACTAACAAGTTATTAAAAACTAAAAAGGATAGGTTGTGAGTCTTCCCAACATTATCAGAAGGAAGTAATTGAAATTTGGGGAGAAAACGAGACAGAACCTAAGAANTCAAAGGAGAGCACTCTGACAACTACTCAGGATTCGAAACGTCACAAAAGGATCCCAAGATAATAAAACAAAAAAAGTATGCTCTTCACCGAGAATCCTCTAAAGAAAAAAAAAACTAACAAGTTTTTAAAAACTAAAAACGATAGATTGTGAGTCTTCCCAACATTATCAGAAGGAAGTAATTGAAATTTGGGGAGAAAACGAGACAGAACCTAAGAAGGCCCTACAAAAGCCCAAAACCCGAAGGCTATAAGTGATGCTTTTTGGGGGTTCCGAGGACCTTACAAAATATTGGCCTAAAATTTTACAAGTTTGATCCCCAAATCAAAGGAAGGCCCCTAGACATATGAAATTGGCTAGAAAGCTAATAGCCTCCCCATTGTTCCCAATATTATTAGCAATAGCCAAATGCTTATATGATGGAGGTAGTATTATATATTTATATTAGCAATAATCAATTGTTTGTAATCTTTTTACTTTTGTGGTCTTTTATTCTTATCTCAACCATTAATCCTTGATCCCTATTACACTTCAACCTTGTTGCTCTAATATCAAACAAGAGGTTTGGTGGTTATTACAATGCTCAAAGCATAAAATGTACTGATAAATAATGCATGTAAAGTCCAGCATAATACTTTTAATAACAATTTACAATATGATAAGAGTTCCAAACATAATTACTCAAAACCTAAGCTTGGCACTGAAACCTGTTTTCCTTTCATAATAAACTGATTTATTTGACATTGCTTTCCCCATTTATGATCATACCGAGTTGAACAAATCATAAAAAACTGCTGGTTTCTTGTAATCAGAAATGTACAGAGCCTGCATCAAGTAGCTAGAATCAGTAAACAATTAAACATATATCTAAAACAATAGAAAGCAAATGCATCATTTCATAATTACATCGAGAGCGGGTTCTAATATCTCATTGTGATACTAGAGCATCAATATTACTAAAGTAATGTTCCTTTACATTTGATAAAATTTACCCCTAATGATAGTACAAGGGCTTAAATGCAGCAGTTCCGCAGTTTCACACTTGCTTCTGTTCGGAAATAATAGTCGTGTTGTTGAAAAAAAATTTAATTGGTTATTTTAGAGAGCTCATAGTAAAATCTGAATCATGATGTGGTGATATCAACAAAAAGACCATTAGATTTCACTGACATTGCCAATTCAAGAAATAATGACAGTTTCAAAACAGCAAAAAAAAGCAGAAAAGTTTACCTGGACTGCAGAAGCTATGTGTATTAATGTTGCTTCAGCCCGTGGTCTTCCAATCAACTGAAGGCCGATAGGCAGCCCTGCATCATCATATCCAATCTAGAGCAGAAGTTGAAATTGTTCAGATAGGAGTAATGGTAGAGAGTGCAAAATCAATTAATCCGTGCAAATAAGTTTTGAATTCTCACCGGTACAGTAACTGCAGGCAGTCCAAGGAAATTTCCTGCTATTTGGTAGCGTACCAGAGCAGCTGAAAATAAGGTAAGTTAAAAAATGTGCCTCTAAATTGTATGATTTAGCCTTCAGTACTTGATTGAATGAGTACCTCCATTAATATAATCAAGTTCACCAGTTTGTATAGCATCATCCTTGATCAGGTATGCTGTTACACTGACATAGCATTGGAACATATTATTGAAACTGATAGTACTATATGAACGAACTAATAATTTACTGTAAAATGGAAGAATTTTTTTCTTTGAGGTAGCGGGCCTAGCAGCATAAAATTTACAATAGAAAACATTAATAAGAGTGAGCGGCAACAACAGAAAATCATACCCAGTTGTTGGAGTTACAATAACGTCTGCTGTGGAAAATACCTTGTTAAAGAAATGCATTTGTCGATGTCTGCGGGCAAATAGAAAAACATCTGTTACACCATCTCGTCAATCATACTCAAGACATATGTATTGAGTGACCAAGTTTAATCATTCATCTAACTCATGAGAAACCAGCAGCAAGGAAAATTGAAGAGCAACTTAACTGCTTGACCTCAAGAATTTTATGTAGATTAAGATTAAGAAATTCCATTAGATGGAAGTGGCACGCAGCACACCCTAAGTTGACATATTCCAATGGATTATCCCATTTGCTTACTATCCGGCAATTCTTTATTGAATGTATGATGCTTGGACTCGGATACTAGTGTCATTGTGTCAAACTCAAATATGATGTTCCAACAAGTTGAATTATTATTTTGAAGATGCATACCATGGATAAGATTAAGAACCTCCAAACTCCAAAATTATGATTGAGAATTGTGGACAAAGATACAGTTGTACATGCATATAGTAGAAAAGTATTAAGTCCTGCATTGAAGGCCAAATCAAACCACTGTCTAACTGCTTATACCCAATGAAAGTGTCAAGTATTAGACATGGTATCGATCTGAAAAAAGAGTTCGAGCATCATACAGTTGAAGGGTAGGACTGCAGAAGAATGCGAGGTTCATGCATGTAAGATCCAATTATTTTTTATAGGGATAACTAATCACTCTAGATTCTTACAGGCCATTTATAATTTCATGCAAGCAAGAAGGCACAAGACTTTGTATCACCTGATTTTCTGGGCCTTGATATACTCCATGCCATTGAAGGCACTGTATATAGAAAGTGCCACTCTTGCATCCCATCCAAGTTCTACAGAGCTCCTATCATGTTAGCATAATAATGTGTCAACCACTTTTGCATTCCATCCAATTTCTGAAGAGCATCTTAACCTGATGAGCTATTGACTCACGAAAAGACACAAACACAGCTTACAATTTCTGCCGAAGATGATGAAGAGCAGCAGTGCACTCTGATCCAATGGTTATATAGTGTGCCAGTCGCATCGTTTCAATTTCTGGTACCGTCACCTCTACAGTCTTTGGAAAAAAAGATATGAGTAGTTTACATGACAGTAGAGAAAAACATGAAGGACATCAGCAATCAGCATGCCAAAGTCTAATTTTCTATCAACAAAAGTAATGAGTATGATACCAAACATCATGTCTGGAAATGGCTATAAACAACTTCATTACCTCCCATCCATAACACTTCTGAATCTTATCAAGAGCAAGGGAGCAGGAAATTTTGATATCTGCTTGACAGTCATCAAACCACTACATATGCCAGGAGAAATGAAAATTATGAGGAAGTTTGTGAAAGGATAAGCTTTATTTGGGTTATATCATGTTTAGTGACTTTGTTTCTCAAAGGCCAAACAAATTACAAACCTTTTCATACTTTGCCAATTTGACATCACCAATGCTTGTCTTTGTTCTTAGCAGGGGCAGCTCAACTCTGGGCTGGTAAGATCTCACAAATATGTCTACAGTCAGCATAAATCCAAAATATTACTCGTCAACAAGCGATCATATATAAGGTATAAAGGACACCCAAAATAGAAAGCATAGGTTTAGTACTTGAGAAAGAACTTGAAGATTAGAGCAGTAGCTCTTAGTCTTTTAAAACTGTTCTTTATCAAGCAACACAAAAGATATGGAGCAACTAAAAGCCTAATTGAATGTTTATGACAATAATAAACAGATATGAAGCAGCCAGAAGCGTAATACAAAGTATAAACTGAAGAGTAGGCAAAATTGATTCAACATAACACCACCATAAATGGCTGTTGGCTAAGGTAAAGTGGCACATCAATCAATAGGATGAAGGCAATGAAACGTTTGATTCCTCAATAGTGATCAACCACATGATCCAACATAATGATTGGAAGATGGGCAGGTATTGCATTATTGCCCTTAGAAGGCTCTGAAAATGTGAAGTCAAGTGCAGCTGTGCAAGAGCAACAGAGATTTAGAGAGAACCCATATCAGCTTAAGTTAAATCTTTAATGCATAAATTTTAATGGATCACCCAAAACCACTGATTAATTATAATGCACAACCTTATAGCTTCCACTTAGCTTATGAGTTACAGTGACATTACCTCCAAAACTGTGGGTTGGTCTGAGAGGAGTTGGCCGCTAATAGCTGCATAACTGAAATGAGTTTCCTTAATTAGCAACGAATGTAACCCAAATAAAGAGAATTGTTATATGTTGGTGTAGAAAGAGGATGCTTACGTTATCAAAGCATCTTCAACTGTAGCAGATAAAATTCCAACCATCCCAACAGTCCAGTTGAGAGGTAGTACCCTATAAATAAGGGTATACAAATGAATCAGTTTTAAAAATCAAATCGATAAAGAAGATAGGACATATGAATGGTTATGCCATCTAATGTGCTCACCCTGTATGAGGCACACGCCCAAAAGTTGGCTTGAATCCAATGACACCACATAAAGATGCAGGCATACGGACTGACCCTGCATCTCACCAAGCATTGAGTAGTTATTAATTTTAATACAAGAGAGCTTCAGCACAATGAATTTCATCAGAATGAGGCTTTTTATACCTCCACCATCAATGCCTAGAGCAACAGGACATAATCCTGCACAAACAACTGCGGCAGACCCACTGGAAGAGCCACCAGATATCCGCCTGGTGTCGTAAGGATTACGAGTAACCCTACAATAATTATGGAAAAGAAAATAAGAGAAAAGATCTCCTAAATTCAGTGTTCAGACTTTTATCTAATATGAAGAGAAGTTTTCTGTCCAGTGAATCAAAAAAATTACTGTATTCTATTTCTTTTGGTTTTTTGGCAAATGTACACAATTAATAGAGATGAATTTCTGTCCAAAAAAAAAGGGATAAATTATGGCTGAAGAAAGGAAGTCTACCCATAGTGAGGATTTATTCCACTAGTTCCTATACCAAGTTCATGCATGTTGGTTTTTCCAACGAGTATTGCACCACATAATCTCAGACGTTCAACACAGCAAGCATCATTTCTGCAAGATCTAAATTTGTGCAGCCATTTTGTACCTCCTAATAAAAATTACAATAAAAGCAGAGCAATTGTTCACCAAGTCAAACAACATGAAATTTTCTTGTGTTAAAAAATAAAGTTCTAAACTTTAAGAAAACGATTACCTGTTGTTGGATAAGGCATACAATCTATTTCATCTTTGATAGCTATCGGCACTCCATCTAGAACTGAAAGTGGCTCTCCTGTTAGGGATCATAACCATGAGGAGAACAAATAAGGTACATGAAAAATTTTAAAAATTGCTAATTTCAGGTAAGAAGAAAAGCCATAAGACTACGTAATTGATCTGTACTGATGTCAAGACTAACTTCAGCTGAGGAGATTAAATTCACAGTAATAACCAGACTCGAGGTCTTTTGCACATAAACCACTAAAAATTATATCTACAAAACTCCGGATCACTTTAATCGTAGTTATGGGACTTATGAGAATAAATGAAAGAAAAGAATTACTTCTATCTTATACCTCTTTCATGACGAAGAGTAGATTCATTAGCTTGCTCCAAAATATTATTGACGTCACAACTAATGAAGAACGACATGTTGCATTTACTATTAGATGATTGTGCAACAGCTCTAATAAATCGCTCTGCCACCTACAAGCATACTAAAAAGGTATCTTTAGTCTCTTATTTTGATCAAATTAGGGTCATGGTCAAGCATTTTGAGTGCTGGACGTACAAACATGAAAGAAGAAGAAAAGTATACACATGAATGGACGAGTATACAGCTAAAATGAAAACAGAAAAAGACTAAAAGTTGTTCCTAGAGGCATAATAAGCACCATAAAATGAAAGTGTCCAGGAAAACATGCATTAGATTTATCATTTGTTCAAGGTTACAGCCAGAAAATGATAAATAAGCACTCCTTAGTTTAGATAACAACGCACCGTGCTAGGAGTCAGCACTCCAGTTCTATATGCTTTTGAGTAATCCATTATTGTTCGGCGTCGAAAACAAGGATTTGCCTCACTTGAAGTACTTTCTGAAGAAGAAGGTAGGAATTCCAGAGCCTCTTTAACTCTGTCACATGGATTAATGCTAGATTTGATGCATCCAATATCTTTCTCCAGGTTTTCTGCAACACATTACTACATGTCTCAACGAAAATTGGAAAAATAATGAACTAAAAGGTCTTTGCAGGCGAATACATATGCAGTTTCCGGATGAATTATCAAAATTACAAGACTAGTATACCATAATACCAAGAGGGGCAGTACCTTCAGTAGGATATAACGGAACATATACTGGTGACTCTTCCAATTCCGCAAACGAAACAAGCTGTAGAACTAAATTTAATTAGAAGCATAATAAAGGGTGTTCTCATCCACTTGAAATTGCATTTGGAAAGTTTTCAAAAATGTTTTGGATTAGCATCTTGCATATTTCTGCTCATAAGAGTAGAGGTTCTGAAGGAGTTTCTAGTATTATTCAATGGTTGAATATTATGAATGCATGTTTTTGGCTCTTTCCTGGCTAAGAAAAGCCTTTGGACAAACAGCGACAAGCCACATAATAAAAAGTGACCAGAGTTTGGATACCTTATGAATCAAATTTTCTTTCTTGAGGAAGTAAAAGAAAATCATTCCAAATATCCTGAACTCCAGAATCCAAACAACGAGTTTAACCAAAAATCCAGCCATACGCGGAGCTGAGTTTAATAAACAAACAAAATTAGTTTGATGTCTATCATATTCTTTTCATTTCTAACGAATTCCACTTACATTAATCCTGCACAAAATCAGGTCACTACCATAACCCAACAACTCCAAGAAAAGCTTCACAAATTGATTACAATATTGTTGTTGTGATGCTTTCGTCAACACTTGAACAAAATTTCTTAATCCCAAAGGAGTTTAAAAGACCTTAAGCAATCACAAAATAACACTGGAACTATAAATAATATCATAAAAATGTACTTAGGCCTAAAATTCAAGCAAATTTACAATTATACAGTCTTCGGACTCTACACAATTCGATACTCAACCATACAGTGTCAAGTGTTGAAAAATGAGTAAATATAAAATCAAAACACCTAGAGTACACAATGAAACCACAACAAACCTTTGACTATGGGGCTTATATAAACTTCATCATTATTAAGGCGCTGATCAACCTAACTAGCAGGCTTGTAAACCATACCCTCACTCTCGAAAATTTACAAAGCATAGAAGCCAAACTTAACGATCAACATTCTCATGCTTAAAAATATCAGTGTTCAAAAGGATTTGTTATGATTGTCTTAATCTTACCCCAATTTTTTTTTTTAGTTTAATTTATCCTAATTACTCCGAATATACTTGAGAATCTTGGTTTGTTTTGTTCCTCATAGTCTCATACACTAAGTTACTGTTAGCAAGTCAAAAACTTGTCATATTAATCAATGTTCAAGAGCAAAAACATACAAAAAGCACAAAGCATACTTACAATCACCATGATCAATACTCCTTATTATCATAAACAAAACCAAAATTAACAAAGTTGACAACAACCATAAGAAATTGACAACATAAAAATACACAAAGCATACTTAGAATCACCATGATCAATACTCCTTAGTATCATAAAAAAAAAAAAATTACAAAAAATAAAACAAAATTGACAACAACCCAATTCTTATAAATCAACCGATCAATATCATATGATTAAAAAAAAAAACAGAAAAATCATCAAACAGTTGGTGGGCATTATGAAAAAAAGAAGAAACCTTTAACATTTGGACTAATATAAACTTCATCACTAAGAGGTCCAACATCAACCTCATCAACAGGCTTATAAACTACACCTTCACTTTTAAAAAACCCCATTTTTTATTCAATAAAAAAACAGAGAAAAACAGAGGAACCCCAGAAAAAAAAGTGAATGAATTCCTTAACAACCATAAAACCCAAATGTCATACTCAATATATAGAAGAAAAGGAAGGATAAAAGTATGAAAATGGGGAATTAAAAAGGTAAATTGTAGGTGATTTGATTGAAAATGATGATATTTTGGGAAAATCATAGTGAAATTGTAATTAAGTAACTAAACAGGGGTTTCGCGGGTTTTTTTTTTTTTTTTTAGAATGTGGCAAGTTTGTTGGTTTGGAGAATCAAATTCAGTAGTAATTCTAGTACACTACTCTCTAATCTTAACTGTCTGTGGGTCTACCTACTCCCAGCCATCTTGGGGCTTGGGTAGGGTCGGGCCGGTTGGCCCACGTTGTTATGTTATATATTTTTTGTTAGGAAGCCATAAGTACGAGTAGTGAAAATTAATTTCATGATCTTTTAAAATTAAAAGAAAAGAAAATCTAATCAACTTAATTATCCCTTACTAAAATGTTTTAGTCGTGATTAGGTCAAAATTCTGTGTTTTAATCAACTTTATTATGTCGAGTTGTATTAGTCTAAGTTAAAGATATTACTCTCATAATAGTTTGTTATGAGAAGTAATATCCTGTGTTGGTAGTGAAATAGGTGTCACAATAGGCAATTAAATTCATGATAATGTTTCACAAATCATGATGGATGTATTTCTACTTAAATTGTTAATTGTCAAGTGCTTAATCTAAAATGACACAAACACGTGTCAATCTTCCCAAAGGTTCTTAGGCTATTTTTCTCGATTCCTCTTTTAAGCTCTTTTTTCAACTAGTATTTGTTGAATCATAAGTGACGAACAGATAGTTTAGCAAAAAATTGACATGTATCTTTAGAGTTGATACCTAGACCTAGTCGAAGAATTTTTCTCACTACTAAATCCATTACGGCATAATTAAAAAACTACGAGTAAAATAAAAATACGTGTACACATCGTGATCATGACGTTAATTACTTTTTGATAATGGTCCATGGTCCATCAACAAAACCGGCGCCCAACACATACATTTATTTATAGCTTAGGAGAGTACGTACTACGTAGTATTATGGTGATAGAACAATAATACCCTATTACCCTTACGTAAAGGTTGTAGTTGGCATGTCAATTAATTTTAGCTTTTGGTAGCAACTTATCTTCTAATTGACGATTTTATACCCCCCCTACATTTAGCTACTCTTTAATATGCTAACTCTTTAAAATGAATCACCTTCATTAATTGGATAAGAAACAAATTGTGTATTCACAACTACTAATGAGAATTGTTACAAGTTAGAGTTTGAATGTAGGGCGGTGCATATGAATGATCCGATGATATAGTGATCTTTAAGTGTTAATAACAATTTTAAAATTGCATAGTGATTTTTAATTGTTAATAACAATTTTAAAATTGCAGTGCAGTTTGTCGATAAACATTAGTAGAACAATACGATTGCTTTTATGATACTTCCATTATTATACCCAGGCCTTCATTTATATTACCACTTTGTGAGGATGTCAAAACTTAGCTTCACCTAAACCTTTCATGTACGAACAAATCACGCAACAATTTTTTTGTAGAGAAAAGAAATATAATACGTAGTAATTGTTCAATTTAACTATATTCCTGATAATGATAGGTTAATCCTACAAATTGTCAACCAACAGCCAAAGAAGTAGATAGAAAGTATAATAATTACAATTATTAACCAAAACATTGTCCCTCATTATAACCGTTCACAAATCAAGACTTAATAAATATATTACAGAATTCGTGGAGATTTTAGACTGTTAATCAATAAGTATACCCCATGATAACATATATGGTGAGAAAAGTAGTTAGCATTTGTTGCACCAAATTCTCAATTCCCATCAGTTGACGCGAAACGGTGTTACTAAATACTAATGACATATCGGTGTACATACATAACACAATAACACTAGCAACCACTCCATATTTACGTCGATGCGTTCAGTTACCATTGAGCGGAAGAAATAGGGAATCTATACTTGTTGGTCCACAAAATGTTCACCAACTTATTACGTCCACATGAAGAATCCCTACCCCAAAACATTCCCACATATGAACTCAGTTTAATTATTCAGTGCTTTGACAATTCCAAGTGTATAGTTCTCCAAATGAAGAAAAACAAAACCCTGAAACTTGGCAACTGCATTTGGAATCTTCAGCTATTACGGTACTTGATCATACAATGATATTTAATGTTGTCCAAGTTAGTTTAGTTGCTCCTACCATAAGTAGTGCACCCATAAATATGAGAGCGCAGCAAGTAACGCACAATTTTTTTTTCTTTAATTTGCTTACGTTTGAGACAGAATAGGAATATTGACCTAGTTCGCAATGCCTTCGAAACATATTAACGCACATACACTGCTAAACGAAAACTGTATGACTACTAGTCTATTAGATGATATAGGAGTATGTAAGTACCAATATGAAATTCCACCATGCATAGTACTTTGCAGAAAAAGGAAGTTTAGACAATAATCCATTTATCAACAATTTTCGGCCATCGGTAATTGTTTTTCCCCGTAATAGAACCAAGTGACACAGGAGAAAATTAAACACAAAGATAATCTACTCATCTATAGAAAACTCTAGATATGTAGTATACGAAGACTCAAATAACACTATGACGAGCCTGAAAGGACTTTGGTTAGGGTAGTTTGCAGGAATGTAGCAGAATCAACAGCCTCCTTTGCAAACCAGCTTAACCCAACTTTAATCTTGTGTTGGTCAGTTGGCAACCTGATGAGGTATGCTAGTTTCCTCGCTGTAAAATTGGTGACACAAGATTCGTAATTATGACCATAGAAAGACTCGAATAGGATAGATTTTTTCCAAAAAGGCAGAGGAAATTTAAATTTTACCTGCATGACCAACAGGTCCTTCTAAGGTTAATCCATCAATAAAACTTGGAGTAACAGCTGCGTCATATCTCCCTAATGTCATCATCTCTCCCAAATTCTGAAACCTGCAACACAAATGAGCATCTCGTCAACATTATCCACATTTCTGTTTGTTAAAATACAACACACACATCAATCAGCGAAGATCAAAACCTCTAATTAGCAATGTCTAGTAAATCAGCAGAAATCAGTTTTTACGAGTAAAATTAATTTCAATTCAACAAAAACCAGGGCCACTAAACAGGAATTTAGTGAAGTAATTTGTAAGATCAAGATATTGTAGCGAATAATGTTGCCTAAACAACCCTAGGCACGGTGGCCAGTTAAAATCACCCAAACACACTAGTAATCAAACACACAAAATGGGTAGTAGCTCCAACCTGAATGGCAGAAGAGGACGATCATTGATTGCTGCCCAAATATTCCAGCCAGCAAAGTCTGCTTGCTGGAAAGCTACCTGCAAAGTACAAGTGTGATGGGAAGGTAAACACCACGATTATCAGAGGAATTACATGAAAGAAAAATAAAGCGGCCAAATAATCAATGATGCGACAACTAGTAAAATGAAAGAACACTGAAGTCACAAGCTATAACACCTGTGCAGTAGGAGGAAGAAGCTTTCCACTGTTATCTCTCAAAGAAGAGGAGTCACCTAATGCAAATATCCGAGGATTACCCTTTACTTGAAGGGTTTCAATGGTTTCAGCTTGTCCAATGCCATTCAGAGGAAATAAGTGGGGTTTATCACAGGGCTCCAATTGAGGAAGGCGAGGTTTATTGCCAACAGTCCACAAAACTAGATCTGCTTCCAGGCTTTGACCTTGCAGGCCTCTTTCAGTAGGCTGAATTTCCACAACAAATCCTTCAGAATCCTTTAGTGCCTCAACATCAGCAGCCTTTTTTACAGCACTAACAAAATACCCCAGAAGAAGTTGAACATTTCTGTCTGAGAGCACCTATAGAAGTCAAATAAAATAAAAGAATGAAGAAAATTCATAAATCAGGGTTCTAGATTTCACAACAGGAAGTAAATGATCAAAGATTGAAAGGCAGACAAACGATCTCAGCATCAAAATTTCTCATTGCAATGCTTTAAAAAAGGGCAACACCGCAATAAATTGTATAGCAATGAAACCTTGAGAAAACATATGGAGTTAACATTTGATTTCTTACTTTTAAGGCAGCTTCCCTGTTTCCAGATGGAGCAGACGGGCAGATTATTGTTTCTGAATTTATTGCTTGCACGATTCCTTTATCTTTCAGTCTTTCTGATACTGTTGCAGCCAATTCCACTCCAGAGTAACCGCATCCAACGACCACCACCCGGATAGGGTGTTCCTCGCCAAAATATTTCCTTTCTAATGCTTTTAATTTGTTGTTAACCTTCTGCAAATAAGGATGATGAGCATGTAATCAAGACCAAATATTGTCAAGTTATACAATGAATAGCTGTTAACAACAAGATAACAGTTTCACAGGCTGAGATATCAGATACACAATGTACAAAGTAGAGTAAAGTTGTTTTACCAAAATTATTGAATCCAAATAATGTAGCACTATATTTTGAACTAAATTTCCAAACTAAAATTAATGAATTAGTTGTCCACACAACCATTTAAAATTAACTTTCTTGTAACTATTTTCCTCTCCACTAAAAATAAGCCAACATCAAGTACATTACATTAGCACTTGTTTTCATAACTTGTTGCTATTCTAATAACCAGCCCCATTGGCACAGACTACCATCCGTTGGATACACACAAAAATTATATCTTCAAATACTTACACATGCATCCTCAAAAGTGGAAAATGGCAGAGAATGTTCTACAGCTCCAGGGACCATATCAAGCTTCGGTTCAGCCCCCAAAGCAAGAACCAACCTAGCTGTCCAAGCAAACAACCATGTAATCAGCCAGAGCAATAATAACTACAGTTTTTCACCTTATTTTACCATCATATAAAACATAGTTGATACTTGCAAAATATCCCAGTGATGTCAGCTATAAACATATGGAAAAGGCAACAAATGATAGCACTGTACTATAACTAAGAAGAATCTATATGGTTAAAATAAATAGAGAGTAAATCCAGCTTAATTGCTTACGCCACATTACGCGACAGTATCATAAGAACCTGTTATTCTATAATCCAAGGTGAAAGACTCTTCATGCAGTACTAGATACAAAAGCTATTTGCAAGGTCAAACACAACATGCAGAACACAGTGAAGAGATTAACAAAGAAAAAGGTAATACCAATCATATTCTATAAGACGATCACTTTCAAGTTGCACAGTTCCAGCACATGAGTTTATCTGAGCACCACTTATGGGCATATCACTAGGATGAAGTAGTTTCACTTTGTCTTGAATAAATTGAACATCAGTATTTGCCAATAATTCTGAAAATTGGGGGGCTATTTCCCATTCATCCACTTCTGCAAAAAATCCCCAAGTATTACGAAACCAAAACTCACATAGGTAAAGGTGTGCCAATGAATACTTACCAAAAACAGCCAAACAGTATCAATTATTTAGAACTCAAACACTAAACAAACCTCCAGATAGAATTTCATAAAGCATCGGCTTGAAAACAAAGCGATCAGACTGGTCAACGAGAACTACCTGGTCACACATCAAAAGATCTGAATTTAGGGCAGCAAAAGGGGGAACAAGGATATATCATCTATAAAAGCTCAGTTCATAGTTTAGGGCATCAAAATCCACTGATAGCCACCTTCAACATATTACTCAAAACTAATCACGGGAGACTAAGATTACAAAATTACACAGCGCTGTCCATTAACTGCAATAAAACATCGAAGGACAGAACGAAGTATTGAGCAACGCTAGACTGCCTCAGATTCACAAGGACATCTACATCTCTGTAACCCCTACTTTTGAATGTGCTCCTTCTTAGAAGCCCAGCACTCTAAACCACCATAGAGCAAGTAAATTCATGGTTTGAAAATGTGGTTTGAATCTCAACTGAGGACACGACCACAGCGTTGGTATGCTAAGGATTTTATCCAAATTGTTGCAAACAAAATTATAAACTAATAATAGTAATAAATACCTTTACTATTAATAAATATTTAATATGTTGGCCCTTAGGTCCAAGAGGGTCTTTAGACAACTAGTTGGCATTATCAAGGTCATAACCAGTGACGAAAGCACAAGAAAGGAGTGTCAGGCCTTAATTAGGAAATACTCCGTGGAGGGTACAGAACATTTTTTTAGTGGCCAAAACCGCACATGGAGCCTCTCGATCTTAAAAGCAACATGTGGGAGAAAGATGGGGCAAAAGCAAAATGGAGCTCGAGACAGCTCCATAGAAGTCGAAAACAAAGGTTATGGTTCACACTTTTTGAGGTTTTGGGTCCTGAAAAAAAAACTTAGCCGATAGTTTCACATCATGATCCTTGGGTCACGGGAGGGTCTTCAGACTACTGGTTCGCACCATAAAGGTCATAACACCATGCTGGAAGCACAAGGAAGACTCATATGCCCTTAATTCACAAAATCCTGTATGGAGGGAGCATTACATGTTTATATAGGCTAAAATTGAGCATGAGGCCTCTCGGGGTTACAAGCAGGGAAAACCTTTAGAAACCAAGGTCGAAGACTATAATTCAAATTGGTCGCTAATTTTGCATTAAGACCCCTTGAGTCATGAGTCATGAGCCATGAGAGGGTCTCGAGACTATCCACCGGTGATATATAGGTCATAAAACGATGCCTCAAGTAAAATAAAGTCTTGTATGCCCTTGGTTCACAAAAATCCTCCATGAAGAACATAGAAAATGTATTTAGTGGTTAAAACTAAGCGTGGGGCCTCCCAAGGCTCAAGCAACACGTGGAAGAAAATCAAGGCAATGATGAAACGAATTTCAGACAAGGGTTTGAAAGCCGAAAGAAAAGGTTATAACTCACACTTTGTCACAGTTTTGGGGTCAATATGTTGGCTCTTAGGTCGCGAGAGGGCCACTAGAACATAGATTGGCCCTATCAAAATCATAAGTAGCGAAGAAAGTGAAAGAAAGGCCCATATGCCCTTGATCTGAAAATCTTCTATAGAGGGCACATAACATGTTTTTAATGCCCATAACCGAGCATGGAGCCTCTCTAGGTTACAAGCAACATGTGAGAGAAAGATTGGGCAACAGAGAAATGTGGCTCAGAACGGCCACACAAAAGCCAAAACAAAGGATATAATCCACGCTTTTCGAGGGTTCTAGGTCCCGAAATAAAATTGGCCGATAATTTTACATCACGACCCCTTGGGTCACGAGAAGGTCTCAAGACGATTAGTTAGCACCATTAAGTAATAAATGCAAGAAGCGCAAGAAAGGATTGTATGCTTACTTCAGAAAAAATCCTCAACGGAAGGCATGTAACATGTTTTTTATTGGCTGAAATTGAGCACGAGGCCTCCTGTGGTTACAAGCAATACATGGAAGAAAATTGGGACAAGAACGAGATTTCCCGGAATAGCCTCTGAAAGTCGATATCAAAGGATATATAATTTAGACTCTTCCGTCACAGGTTCAGGGTTCTCCAACTAAAAAAAACAATTATCTAATATATTGGTCGTTAGGACATTACAGGCCCCCACAAAACTAATGGACACCATCAAGATCATAAGTAGTGACGAAAATGCAAGAAAGGACTGTATGCCCGAGATTTGGAAAGGCACTAAACATGTTATAGTGGCCAAAACTGTGCATGGAGCATCTCGAGCTCACAAGCAACATGTGGTAGATGTATGGGATGAAAGCAAAACAAAACTCGGACTAGACCCAAGAAAGCCGAAAATAAAGGCTATAATTAAAGCATTTCAAGTGTTGTGGGTTTTTGGCCTATAACTTTGCATCACGACCCATGAGGATCTCAAGACATAAGATTATAAGAAAAGAAAACAAAGAAAAAAAAATGACATAAGAAATAGTAGTGTGCTCCTTAAGTGAGTTCTTCTTTGTTTTTCTCTCCTCTAGTTCTCACATTTAGCCCTTGTTTGGTTCACCATGGGAAATAACTTCCCATAGGAACCCATATTTCATAGGAAAAAATTTCCCAAGCTAAATTCCAAGGAATTGAGCAAATTTGTTTGGTTAACATCATAGGAAATTTTATTTCCTAGGAAATAAAAGTCACCAAGGGGGGGTTGGTGATTAATTTCCCATGGTTTGTGGGAATTTATATTTCCCTTGGAATTTCCATTTCCTACATTCTTTTAATTTTTGTTCAACCAAACATAACCCCATTTACCCATTTCCTAGGAAATTGTATTTCCAAGGGAAATTACTATCAACCAAACAACACCCTAGTATGTAAATTCAATTTCTTCTTTCTTTTCCTTTTCTTTGTTACTTTAAATTTCGGTGCTTCTTCCTCTTTCCTATTTCACGGACTATCTCTAGTGCCTCAATGATAACTCGAATAAATTTGCCGATTTGGTCAGAAATTGCAGTGCAATTAGATATCCCGCACCAAATTGTTATTTTTCATTACAGTAAACGTGGAATTCCTTATAACTCGGCCGATATGCGATGATGCAGCCAAGTTCTGAATCCATAAGTATAATCAAATTCAAAGTCTAGACATGTGAATATTAGAACCATATCATCAAATACTTCTAGAGTTCTAGTACACATTACATATTACAAGAAAACCACACAAATCCATCAAATTTGATATTGTACAGCAAATTACAAGATAAAATAGTAACAAGAGGTAGTGTGTTACTTTTCTTGCAAGCAATGACCTCTTCAAGTGTGGAGAACTACAAAACTACACATACTTAACAAATCCAACAAAAATGACTGGGTTGAAAAGGGAAAGGGAGGTATCACAAGATAAATTCATAAGTAGCTTACTTGAGGTTTCTTGCCATCCGGCCATATAAGAGACTCCAACCTCAGAGCTGTATATAAGCCTCCAAATCCACCACCAACTATGCATACCCTAGGCCTCTGTTTAAACAAATACAAATTACGAAAGCGGATTACGCATGGTTTCTACCAAACTTAGAAAAGCTGTCACTAACAGACTGAAGCATAATACACAAGGGATTCCGGAGTGCACACACTCAACACATAAAACTGGATACTATTTTCCAAACAACACTCTTAAATGGATAAATGAAGAGATAATGAATAACACAAGAAGAATAAAAACCCACACACACACACAAAAAAAAGTAATTGGAGATTTTTGAGGATATAAAACATTGAAACTCCAAAAAGGAATTTATTACTGAGTTTTTTTACTTAACCAAGAAAAATATAATTGAATGTAAGGAGCATCTAAAAGTAGGAGTAATCATTGAATATATGACAAAATTAAAAGCAAAATAGATAAAATAAGTAGGTAAATGACAACATTAAGGGTAGAGTTTATGTGAGCTTCACGTACCAGAAGAATAACGTAGCAACTAATCAAAGACATTTGTTTAAGGAAATGCAGCAAAGAAAAAGATACTGAGGGAGTAACACATTTCTTATTTTATCTAACTGGAGTATAGGTATGAAATTATGATACTTTTAACAGCATTTGCATTTGCATTTACGATCCACATCTATCAACAAAATATTTATCCAATAAATGCCCCTTAATGCAGGGAAACAACTTCCAAATTGAAACCTCAATCATGAGGCAGTGGCAGGCAAGTTGAGTCATAGCAAGTTAGCAGTTGATTATCCTCAATACGAAGAACAAAAAGGAAACTTATTAATCATATAAAGAGAAGTGCATCCATGAAAACCACTGAGAGTTTGAGACACAAAATATTTTAATGCACTAGAAGCCTACACCCAAAATCACTGAAAACAAAAGCAACATGGGCAAGTGAACAACATAGCAACCGTGGACAAGTGAACAACATTATATACGGAGAAGTACAAAAAAGTTGACTCTCGGAAAAAAATGACCATCCATCGTATTAACTTGTTAATCATATTGATCAAACCTTCTTGTCTGGCCACATATAAGGCTTCAAATTTTGCTCCCTTTCAGACAATTCAGCAACATCCCCATTCGTTCCTGTATTTGCTGAAGCAATGGCAGAGAATCCTTTTCTTTGGAAGTTTCCATAAAGTGAAGATTTGGTTGCATATTGTCCAGTAAAAATAGGGAAAACCTTATTCAGTCGCTTAACAGTTCCTGAAACTAAGCAAAACGATAAACTAATCATAAAGGATAAAGGTGAAAGAAAAAAGACATGCTTTGCAAAAAGGGGTTTTAGGGTAGATTAATTCATGCCCTAAGATCAAACCATCGAAGTCTTTTCCAAATCTCATACAACTAAACTTTTGACACCAATCCTAGGGATTAACTAATAATGAAATAACGAAAAACTTCAACTTGTACAGACTACTAACACAACATTGAAATTAAGCACTAAAAAAAAGTATCCCGGACTTGGCAGTAGCAAGTTTGAGACTTTGGGTACTAAGCAACTAATGTGTAATCAAACAGGTATCCCAAATCCTAAACCTGCTCAACCTCCTCATCTCCTCATGCATACTTGTACTCCATTGTGAGTTCCCCGTGACACCAACTGCCCAAAGTAGTGCTTCACATGCTACAGCATGGAGCCAATAAACAGGGAGAACAAGTCTTTTAGAAAAACCGCAAGCTTCGCAAAGTTAACGAAAATAGCCATCAATTCAACTCAATATATTATGACATAATAATTTCAATAAGTTAAGCCTAGTTTATAAATTAAAGCAACAATCTTTAACAAATCAAACCTATGTTATTGCACTGGGGCAAAAGAAAGGAAGACAACACACATTTCTTCATGAAAATTCCCACAAAAGATTACAGTTTGCTTCATCAAAATAGTAATATAATATCATTGAATCAAAATTCAATCCCTCATAAAACAACAAAACTCATGCCACACTAAAGACCACAAATTTGGACCTATCAAACTGTCAAATTACATCAACTTGAAACTTCTAATTTCAATGAATATCAATCTTCCAATTCAACTTCTTTAAAACAATTCCATAGTTAGTCAACAAAACACTCAATTACCCACATCAAAAAATTATAAATAAAACAAACAATTGAAGCTATAATTCACAAATTAAACTAAAAGGGTCCTTAAAAACATTATAAATGAAGCAAATTATCAACAAAAAACTGGGGTTTCAAATCAAAAACATTAAACAGTTGCAAGAAATCAAATTGCTACTAAATTCAACTAAAAGTTGGGATTTTTAATAAAGAAGGATGATATGAGAGATAAAACTCACGAGTTAAATGAGGAAGAGTAGCTGTTGTAGCTGTTAATGCAATCTGCGACATTGAAATATATCAACCCAAGAAAAAAACAAAAAACTGTTTTCAATGGATGTTATCTGAAAGAAGGGTTCACAAGTTAGAAGAAGATCAAAGGGGGTTTGAGCGTAGTTATTAGTTAGTTAGACTTCTTGGCTAATTTTGGTTCCACGTTTAACTTTCACTAGTTCACTACTGTGGTGTCTAAAATTCTGGAGTTTAAACTATGCCAAGTATCTTCAAGATTTGTCGTCACTGTCGTNGAAGATTTTTCGTCAGTCGTATGCAAGATTGCATATCTAAATAAAGTTGTCTATTAATAAAGTTCATTTCTATTATACATATCACCGTAATTTACTAATTTACTANCAAGATTTGTCGTCACTGTCGTATCTAAATAAAGTTGTCTATTAATAAAGTTCATTTCTATTATACATATCACCGTAATTTACTAATTTACTAGATATTATTCATTTGTGATAGTGTACTTTTTTTTTCGGTGTTGTTGGTTATTAGTATTTGGTAATTTTTATTGAATAATAGTTTGATACTTTTTATTTTATGTTATATTTGTCATATGATTTTGACGAACTAAATGTTTAATTGAACATTTACATGACATAAGCAGATATGCAATAATTTTAAGTTATGGTGTTTACAGTTTTAATCAAACCATTTTAAATACTCCCTCCGTCTTTTTTTACTTGCTACATACGGACCAAAAAGCTCTCACATATTTTGGTCCAATGTAGCAAGTAATTAAAAACAGAGGGAGTAGTATTTACTGATGTTGGTTATTTTGAACCCTTATACCACAAGAAATATTATTTTCAAATGTAGGTCAATAACGTACTAATCTTTAAGGAGTGCAATAAACAATGGTGTTTTATATTCTACTCCGTATATGTCTTAGTGAGTTTTGAGCTGTCGAGTAACGATTGGTATATATGATCATGTATGTATGTATATATAAACTAAGGAAATAGGAGAGAGGACAAACAAAAAATCACAAAGAAATTTTGTTTTTTGAATGACCAAATCATCATAAATTCATAAACAAATTCTTTAAACCCAAAAATTAAGGTAGCTACATAAACCAAAATTCAACCCATACAGTTATCCACATAAATTCTTCTTCATTCACTCCTGTCCAAAACTAAATAAGGTTGTAAACCTCTTCATATCCTTTTAACTCGTTCAATTCAAGTACGTTTGTTCTACCTTATTCCGAAAATTCTTGTCATCCTAACGTGATATCATTCGTTTTAATTATAAAAAACCCTTGATCTTACTTTTTTCATGAAGTGTTACGAATTACAAATTACAACAAGCACATCTAGGGGTGTTCGTTAATGAGACGAGACAGCTCGTGAGTTACTCGCGAGCTACTCGGTCAAAGCTCGGCTCAAATGAGCTGAACTCGGGGTTCTAACGAGTCGAGTCGAGCAAGCCCTTACTCGACTCGAAAAGCTCGTGATTGGCTCGATATATAATTATATATAAGTAATGTTTTTTAATGTATCCCAAAAAAATTTTAAAAATTATTTACTTAATGGCTTAAGTTCTTATGTGTTGATTTAGCCGTTCATTTATTTCCATCTCAACCGTCAAAATTCAAGCTAATAAATAAAATTTAAAAAATAAAAAATTGTTTATTTATTTAAACAATAAAAAATTGTTCTAAATTTCTTAAAATTGTAAAATATTTATTTAGCACATAACTACATAATTTTGGAAGTTTTTAAGATAATTATGTAATCTTCTATTTCTATTAGTTACTTCTAAAGACAATTGTGATAAATTTATTTTCAGGTTACTCATTATTATGAATTTGAGCTTCATTCGATTCGAGCTTGAGCTGAGCTCACCATGCGTCCTACCAAATCGAGTTCGAGCTCTATTTTAAAAGTCAAGTTAGAGTTTTAAATTTCGAGTTCGAGTCGAGCTCAATAATACTCGAGCTCAACTCGCNTCTTGCGTCCTACCAAGTCGAGTTCGAGCTCCATTTTAAAAGTCAAGTTAGAGTTTTAAATTTCGAGTTCGAGTCGAGCTCAATAATACTCGAGCTCAACTCGCATCATTATTCATTAACACCCATACGTACATGGACCTTAATCTACTTTTTTTTTCATGAGGTGTTACGAGTTACAACACATCCACCTCAACTTTTAGTACCTTGCAAAATAACGTGGACTACTCCCCCAAAAAGGGATTATTGAGTGCTCTACACAAAACAGAAAAACACGGGGTCATGAAACAAGCACAAGACTCAAACTAACACCATCATCATCATCATCATTCATCATTCATCATAATCAACAATGAGCAACAGAGGAGGTGGGATGTTAGGCAACCATCATCATCTTCAACAACAACAACAACACCATCATCAACAACAACAACATCATCATCATCAACAACAACATCATAATCAACAACAACAACAACAACAATCAAACAACAACAATAACAACAGTAATAAACCAGAATGGCTACAACAATACGATCTAATTGGCAAAATTGGTGAAGGAACTTATGGTTTAGTGTTCTTAGCTCGTGTTAAACCTCCTTCTGTTCATCGTGGTAAATCTATTGCTATTAAAAAGTTTAAGCAATCTAAAGATGGTGATGGCATCTCCCCTACTGCTATTCGCGAAATCATGGTTTTCTTTCTTTCTCCATTTTTTTTTTATGTTTCTTTTGTTGTTGTAATTTTTGGTTGTTTTGGGTAATTTTGTGATTTGGGTTTTTGTTTTTAGTTTGATTAGTTGAAAAAGTTTTGATCTTTATTGGGTATTGTGGGTTTTTTTATGGTTGATTGGAATTAGGTTTTTGTTTGTTGATTTGAGGAATTTTTGGGGGTTTTGTTTACTGAAAGTTTGATGCTTTAATGATTAGTTTGTGGGGTTGTTTAAGATTGTGTGAAATTTCTCAAACAGTAGCAGAATTTTGTGTTAGGAGTTTCAATTGTTGAATTTTAGAGTGTGGGTGTTCTTTAGGGTTATTTGAAATTTCTTAAATGGTAGTAGAATTTGGTAGTAGGAGTTTCAGTTGTTGATTTTAGGGTTTTCTTTACTGTTGTGTGAATGGAAAAAGTTTTTGGTGTTGGAAGTTTCAATTGTTGAATTAAACTTGTGGGGTTCTTTAGGGTTGTCTCAATTAATAGCAGAAATTGGAGTTGGAGTTTCAATTTTTGATATAGCTTTCACTTTTGATCAATGTGAGATGATGATTCTATGTTTATGATTTGTTTATTTGAAGTGATAATATCTTTTGGAAAATTATCCGCCTGAGAAATTAAATGAGGACACCAGAGATCCAAATAAAAATATGTTGATATGGTATTGGACTATGGTTCTGAGCTTTGGAGTTCTATTTGATGTTTTCGATGCTGGAAGAGTGTCTTTGGGTGTATGTATTGATTGACAACTAAGGTTTTGGATTTCTTTAATTTCATAGACAATGATCTTCTTTGGCTATGGAAAAGTTAGGATGTTTTAGGTAGTTGAAGTGATGCTTAGCTGAACGAGAGGTTCTGGTTCATTTTCCATTTGGGAACACATTCCATTCCTTTCTATAGGTCCGAATGTGACACATATGCTTGAATGGATTGAATACTAAGATCTTCCAGCTTATTACCTAGTTATTTTTGTGGTGAGTTATTATGAGTTATGACTTTCGCATCTTTCTATATGTGCTAGTGATATCAGGAATTTATATTTGATAGTTATGGTTTCTTTGGGGTTAGGTAGTCTTTAGTACACTAGGTCAAGTGGTTGTGGCTGCTTTGTAGATTTGTGGTGTCTATGTGGTTTTATGTATATGATTGTTACTTACATAGTTATCCAACGAATGGGTTACTCAAAGTTTAATATTTCTTTCCTTATATTATTCTCCTTCCTCTTTTTTTCCCCCTGAAATTTGCAAGAAGAAATCTTGCCCATGTAACCTTTTTAGATTAGGACCTTTAAAGCTTCTTTTGCTTGATTTAATCTTGTTCTCCTAAATGCAGCTGCTACGAGAGATTACCCATGAAAATGTGGTTAAGCTTGTGAATGTACACATCAATCCTGCAGACATGTCGTTGTACCTGGCTTTTGATTATGCCGAGCATGACCTCTATGTGAGTGTCCTTCCCTTAAATGCTTAAACAGTCATTGGTTGAATATTTATGGCTTTTTTGGGGACAAATTGCAGTTACGTAGCTATTCACTTCCTAGTTTCAGTTTGTATATTTTGTACATAATGTCTAAGAAGTGGATGGACTTACATTATTACTTCTGCTATGCTTTCCTTATATGTTGGGCGCGGCAGGAGATCATTAGATACCATAGAGATAAGGTAAATCAACCAATCAATCAATATACAGTGAAGTCACTACTCTGGCAGCTGCTGAATGGGCTAAATTATTTACATAGGTATACTTGGAATAAGAAAGATTATATTATTGACATATGATCTGCCTCTACCCTCTACCATTGTACTCAATTTTGTTGATTACCTTGCTGCAGTAATTGGATTATTCATCGAGATCTTAAACCATCAAACATCTTGGTATGATTATGTATCCTACTCTTTCATCGAAAAATGCCCCTTAATTTTGAAGGACCTGCACGTCTCATATGCTAATTATATCTATGGCTTTGGAATTTGTCTTCAAAGGTTATGGGTGATGGAGAAGAGCAGGGAGTTGTTAAAATTGCAGATTTTGGATTAGCAAGAGTATACCAAGCTCCTTTAAAGGCTTTGGCTGACAATGGGGTAAGAAGTTACTGGTTTTGATTTGCTCTATATTATTACCTATATGACAAGTTTAATAGTGGGCTAAGCTTTCCCTGCATTCAAAGCGATGCTTTACTCATATTGACCGGAACCAAATTCCATCATTCTACCATGCTAGGCAACTCTAATTGAATTCCTGGAGGCCAATGCTATGTGTATATTTCTGACAAAATGTAGGTGGATGGTTTGGTTATAATATTTTTCTGTTTGATTTTAACCCAAAGTCCCAAATAAAGCTGGCAGACAAGATGAAGTGACCAAATTTCTGTATATGGAGATTGCAGAAAGCAATTACCTGTTTTAGCTTGTATGTTACTTGACAAGTTGGGTTTAAATGTTAAAATTGTTTGGTTTCTTTTCTTCAAATAGTTGATTTTGTTGCATCATCTTCAAAGGCTTTCTTATGGAAATCCTTTTTACTGTTCTTATAAGGATGATCATATACTTTTGGATGCTGGATAGTGTTTGTGTTGTCCTGTAATTATCTCTCTCACTCTAAGCTGTTTACTGATGCAGGTTGTGGTGACAATTTGGTATCGAGCTCCTGAGCTGCTGCTTGGGGCAAAACATTACACTAGTGCTGTTGGTAGCTCTTGAATCCAATCTTATCTCAATTAAAATGCTGTAGATTGCCCCCTTTTCCTCACTATTGCATTTCGCAAAACGTCTTAGATTTCATTTTCACCTAATTATTTGTGCTTTTCCCGGGCAGCTGACAATGAATGCTTTTGTTTGAATTAGATATGTGGGCTGTTGGATGCATATTTGCAGAGCTTCTGACATTAAAGCCACTGTTTCAAGGTGCTGAAGTCAAAGGCACACCAAATCATTTTCAGGTATTTAAAAAGGCTTATTGTGTTTATCTTGTTGAAACTGTAAACAATAATAGCCGCGCTGCTACCATAATGGTCTACTTTGCTGATGTTGCTTTGTAATATGGATGCGGTTTTCCCCAGCTGGATCAGCTTGACAAAATATTCAAGGTCTTAGGTAAGCTAGCTAGAAGAGGCTGCTGTTTTTATTGCTGAGAGTTCTGTATTAAGCTTAAGCCAACTCCTACTCCAGGTCATCCTACACCAGACAAGTGGCCTATACTTGCAAATCTTCCACATTGGCAACAAGATTCACAGCATATTCAAGGGCATAAATAGTGAGTAGACCTGCTCTTTCTTATCTTCCTTACTCCCTCATAAGATGTTTGTGGTGGTTATAGCTTTAGTGACAAATTGCAACAGCCTGCTAGATTTGGTTACAGAGTGCATATATTGTTGGGTATTGTATAGTTTCGACAGTCAGACCATCCCGTTTTTAGATTTATATCCTTGCTTTCTTTTGATGGAAACTTGTGTTGTTTACTATCTAATAAGTCATTACATTTTTACTTTTTTTTGTTCGACCTTATGTTTTCTACAGCGACAATCCTGGACTGTATAGTGTTGTCCATCTATCTCCCAAAACTCCAGCTTATGATCTTCTCTCCAAAATGCTCGAGTAAGTTCTGCCACTTCATTTGGCTCTTGGGCTCCCTGAATAACTATGTGTGTCAGTATATAGCTAGAGCAAAGATTATTTAGGGCAGAACAGTTCCCTCTCTCTCTCTCTCTTTGATATCTAATAGTTCTTAATATATTTGAGCACTTTCGTTTATTTATATTCATGCTATCGTGTTAAATTTTGTTTATTTACTCATTTTATCTACTTACCATTCTTCAATTTTTCACATGCATGCAGATATGATCCTCGTAAGAGAATAACAGCTGCACAAGCACTTGAGCATGAGTAAGACTGCCACCCCTTACATATTGCTTTTGGTTGACTTCTTATTTTGCACCATGTAGGGGACATACTGATGCTCTTTGGCATAGTTGTCCGCTATGGCCTTGTTTTTTACTTAAATAAATCATTGTGTTTCTGTTCTAAACTCACGAAGCTCAGAGTGCTCAATAAGATTTAAGCGAAATTTTCAGAATTTTATTTGGTGAGGTGTTCTTCACTAATTGACAGTCTAATGTGTGTTTCCAACAAGATTATAAGTTGACTTGCACGGTTTATGAAACATCATTATCTCTTCTTGACTTATCAATTTATCATTCTATTCACTATCTTCTGTGTCAGCATGACTGGCCCTTCTTTCAAGTTTCACCAGTCCCATCTCGAATTCCCGAGTACTTGAATCTATTTACTACTGTAGTAATTTTTGTAATAATAAAATGCGGCAGAATCTTTCAGGACTTTTTTTTCTGGTTATTAATACTGTATCTTCTTTCTATGCTGCATATCAGGTATTTCAAGATGGAGCCTTTGCCAGGTCGCAAGTAAGTTGCTCTCATTGAAACCCTTCTAATGAGACCATTGGTGTGGAATTGCATCTGTCAAATTAAAATAACCTACATATTTTTAAACATTTCAACAAATTTTTCAGTGCATTTATACCTTCTCGGCCTGAAGATAAAGCTGTTAATTATCCTGCTCGACCAGTGGACAGTAATACACATTTCGAAGGAACGGCAACTATACAACCTCCTCAACAGGTATGAATATTAATGTTCACTTTGAAGCTTGTAAACGTATCATTATGTAAATTTTGCAGTATTTTTCAACCATAAGTGGTTTAACATAGTTTGTAGACTTGTTTTTCTATTCTTTCTCATAGTTTGTTTATGCTGTGTCATTTGTATTATTTAAATTGCTGTATTTTGTTTTGAAGTAAAAGAGAGGTGAGTTATGGGATAGTTTAATAGAGATGAAAAACAAGTAACACCTGCCCTTTCACTAAATATGAATGTGAGTTTTTGTTTCAGGCTCCACCTGCAAATGCAGTTGCTGGTAATATGCAAGGCTCCCATGTAGTTCCAAATAGGAATGTACCTCGGCAAATGCCTATGGCTGGTATGCAAAGAGTGCAGCCCCAAGGTATAGCTCCCTATAACATCTCTTCTCAGGCTGGAATGGGTGGTGGAATGAACCCTGGAGGCATCCCTATGCAACGAGGTGTGTCTGCTCAACAGCAGCAACAGCAGGTACTGCTCCTCATAATCCCTCTCGTTCGGATTTGAAAAGGCATTGGCTATTATAATTGTTGTCGGAAAAATATAATGACACTTTTTGCTAATGTTTATCATTATTTGGAGCAGTTGAGAAGAAAGGATCCTGGAATGTTGCCTGGGTACCCTCCACAGCAGAAATCGAGAAGGTTCTAAGGCATGTTAGAGGTAATATACAAGTTACATGAATGCTTGTGCTCATATGAAGTCCCAACTATAGTTTCTAACATTTTCAATATGTCACACCCACTCTAATAGTGCTGCTTCACTACGAGTTCATGTACGGGAAATCATTTTTTATTTTATTTTTTTAAAAAATACGTAATTTAACCCTGGGACTAGTATGACCAAGATAAGCTTGAGCAGATATCTCAAGTTGAGCAATGGCATGATTTGCTTGCTTGGAAGCAACTTGAGGCAATGGCCTGTGCCCTGGATTGATCCGACATTAACGCCATTGTGTTGTAACATTAGTTGGTTGGTGTCCATGTTAAAATTTACCAAAAGAAGGTATCATTGTTAATTCACAGTAGACCCTGGCCAGTGTTTAGGTATAGGCATATAGCAGCAGTACCGGCCTTTGTTATGCATTTTGTACATGCCCCTTCATGAAATACAAAAAATTGTAATTGTAATTGTGCCGTGGATATGCCCAAAATTTTCAATGTTAAAACCATTTTTCATCTTCAAGAAAGAAGAAATGGCAGAACCAAATAGATGTGATGATCCTGCTGTTTATCTATGTAGCAGTTCCAAAAAATGTGTGGTACTAAATAAAGAACTTGCAAGTTACAACAGATAACTATGGCTTATTCTTTATGGAAACCTTTCTCGAGAGATACGGAGTACTTTGTATAAGGTTTTGGCAGTGGAGGTAATCATTTTGAAGGCTAGTTTAGGTGAACTAAGTTGTATGTATAAGATGTTTAAGTTTAGTGAAACGTGTTTTCTTGCGGATATAAATAATTGACAAATAATACTAGCCAGAGGATATGTTTTATCTTCTAACAATTTCGTTTTGTTTTCGAAAAAGGTTTTATGTTCAAGCAAATTCGGTTTGTTTCCGAAAATTGTTTGAATAGCGTTACGGAATACGCCTTTTTTTTGTTTTTGACATGAAAAGGTTGGACAACCTCCATATTTACTCGAGCTGACGCAATCGAGAGTTAAGTTATTTGGCAATTTTTTCAAGTTCATTGTTCAATAACTTATGTAGTAGGAGTTTAAAATTATTGTCAACCAAGTGAAAGTCTAACATTGGTGATCTAATCAAACCAATGCCAAATACATAGTATGTTAAACAATATGATGATATGACCATCTACATAATTGTATACGCCAATTTTGCCTGTTTATGAAATACACAATCGGGCTTCTCACACCTGCATGTCACCTTTTTTTTTTTTTGGCTTCAGGTGAAAAACTCTAAAGACTCCAAACATGCAATGATTCATCAATAATCAATACCTGTAATAATTTTGATTACTCTTATTATGTACAGTAATTTAATGTAATATAGTAAAATGCAAAAATTAATATAACATGAAAATTACATCCAATAATTTTTTTACTCCAAGGAGCATACTAGGACTAAAATTGTGTTTTTTCGGCTATTTCACCATATATCCCTAAATTATAGCAAAATGCACCATATACCTTGAATGTTTCTGAAATGCACCGTGTGCTCTTGAACATTTAACTATATTCAAAAGGTACCCTTATTTTCCTAAATATAATTTAATTCTTCTAATNTCGGCTATTTCACCATATATCCCTAAATTATAGCAAAATGCACCATATACCTTGAATGTTTCTGAAATGCACTGTGTGCTCTTGAACATTTAACTATATTCAAAAGGTACCCTTATTTTCCTAAATATAATTTAATTCTTCTAATTAAGATATTAAACTAAATTAACCAAAGCCATCACCACCTCACAACCCAAACCCACGCCCACCAAGGCCCACGACAGCCAAACCCATGACAACCACCATGAAACCTATAATATAGATCCGCCCACAACCACCAAACCCACGACGACCACCACCTAACCTGAAACCCAAATCCACCACCACTAAACCCAACAAATTCGAAATCTATCAACTCTAAGACAAGAACCTAGAAATTTGAAACCCACTTTAAAAATTTTCCTAAAACCCAATTTGATGTTGAGTGCTTTGAAGAATCAAACAGTTCTTTGCCTTTAAAAATTAAAGTTACCATCACATTCATCAATGAGAATGGGTCATTTGAAGAGGATAAAAGTGAAGTGAGGTTTGTAGAAAGAGAGAGGAGGAAGAAGAAGAAGATGAGTGGGGGTGGTGAGTAGGTAGTGATGAAGGAGAGTGATGATTGTGTAAAAGTAATTTGAATTGGTTAATGTAATTAATTGATTTAAATTAATATAAATAAAAGTTAGTCAAATTTAATATTTTAATTTGGAAGTAGTTATGGGTAGATTAGCAAAATAAGGGTCTATTATGAATTAAGTTGAAAGTTCATGGACACATGGTGCATTTCTGAAACATTAAGAGCATAATGGCATATGGTGCATTATGCAATAGTTTAGGAGTATATGGTAAAATAACCGTTTTTTGTTTTCACTCAAACAAAAGCAAAAGGCCTATTGAGACAAAGACGAGGCTAATAATATGAGAAAACGAGTTGTGATTATGTAGAGTTATAAATTTATGACATATATGAGTCGCAAACCACGCTCCTTTTTAGATTTAGTTTTAGTTCATTTCAACCTAAAAAAAAAAAGGCTTTGTAATCACTTGGCTAATAACCTCGCATTGACATGGTTATCTGCTCGTTTCCTTATGACATAGGAAATTAAAGTCATAATTCGTAAAACACAAGTAGCCAAAATAAATAATAATATTCGACTCCCAAATTTAATTTTGTTTGTGCTCAGCAAATGATAACTAAAAGGGATACACTTTATTTGATCCTTTGTTGCTTTGTCCTTGTCAGAAATTCCCTATTTACATTATTATTCACCGTTAATTTAGCCAATCCACACTGATTAAGCTGAAATAGCTACTTGAAGTAAACCATACTACTCGATATATACTATACCAAATTACTACTCCGTATGATAACATGCGTAAAGTTTAATTATTGTAACTTGTTCAAACTTTAAGCATAACAAAAATACATTTATTTATGACTTTGTTCAGTTTGTTGGGTTTTCTTTTTCGCATCAAGCTTAATAATAAGCTGGCTGCATAACCTTTGATAATTATATATATATATTTTTTTCATTCTATTTTTAAACTAACTGTACTAAAATAATAATGAAATGAATATAAAATTCAAACTTGAAAGTCGCTGAAATTAACCGAACTAGCTATTATTTAAGTGTAATAAGTTGAATAAAACACGCTTATTATTTTTTGGTACTAAAGAGACACAAAGACAAGTTGTACGAATCAATTCCATAATCTCATAGAATCCAAAAGAAAAGCTTTAACCAAACAAAATTATCTCTCATCCTCGCTCGTAAAATACTCATATTATGGGATCAAGATATGACCATGCATAATTGTAGTTGATCGAGTCAATGATGTTTTTCTTAATAAGCAAGAAACCATCAATTAAGGGAGTAGAATATTGTATATTGTATTGTATATTGTATTGTATATTACGAAATATAATACGGAGTACTTTTTGTCGACTTCATAACTTACATTATNAGGGAGTAGAATATTGTATATTGTATTGTATATTACGAAATATAATACGGAGTACTTTTTGTCGACTTCATAACTTACATTATTACACCTGATGGCTCATGGCTGACGCATAACCCACAAACCCCTTCTCCAACTCAATCTTTCCTTTGCTTTCCACCAATGCAATTCAACACTCACTTGCTACTCTACTTAATTAATTAATTCATCAAATTACATTTCTAGCAACTTAATTATATTTTGATTTTTTTTTTTTTTAAATTTTTCGCCGACATACGTATGTACTTACCTATACAGTTGATCCACATAATAATTTTTTAAAATTAGTCTTTTAGGTACATATGTAGCTACTAACATTATTTTTATCGAAATTTTCCACTCTAGAGTATGTTTACCCCTTTTAGACTATAAGTGCTTATAATGGCGGTTTACACTACATGTATATATTTGCTACACCATGGTATGCGCTTCTAAATCCATTCAAAACATAATTTCACCAAAGACTACCTATACCAAGTATTCAGACAGAACAAAGCTAACTTATATCATCAGTTCGATCCATCGATCTGCTCCGCGGCCTAAAAGCAAGCTAACAATAATGACATCCTCCCCACGTGAGTTACCTAGCCTTATGTTGGGGCTCGTCCACGAGCCCCATCCTGAACCTGAGTCTGATCCTGATCCCTTATGCTTCAGCCAGTTCTTCAAGGACTGGCTGAAGATGCAGGATCAGGATCTCCGTGAACTCATGGCAGTTGACTTGGCTCACTCTCAGTCCTCGTCGACTAGTGCTGAGTCGACAACGACTAAGGCTCATTTGAGTGAGCACGTGAACCGAGTAATGAGCCATTATGAGAATTACTACCGAGACAAGCTCAAGGCCATCAAGGAGAACGTGCTCCTAGTGTTGAGCCCTGATTGGTTGTCTAAACTTGAGGACGCTTTCCTTTGGATTGGAGGGTGGAGGCCCACCATCGCATTCCACCTTCTATACTCAAAAGCAGGGTTGCAACTCGAGGAGTCGCTCACCGAACTGCTAGCGAGTGGAGTGGGTGCGGGTGATTTGGGTGATCTCTCCCCTCAGCAGCTCGTCCTCCTGGACGAGCTGCAGAGGAAAACTATTAGGGAGGAGAGGAAGCTTAACGAGTGCTTCGCCTCTCAGCAAGAGACAATTGCTGACGCAACCATGGTCGAGCTCTCAAAGAGCATGACCGAGTTAAGCGAGTCAGCTCAAAAGTCCGAGTCTGACTCGTTGCGAGAACGAGTCAGCACGGCCCTAACTCCCAAGGAGCACGGGCTACAAGAGATATTAGTACTAGCAGATGAACTACGATTTAAGACGCTAAGAAATGTTGTGGACATATTAAGCCCAATCCAAGCCGTTCATTTCTTAATTGCTACAACTCAACATCATCTTAGGATTCATGAGTGGGGTGTTAAGAAAGATGAGGATGAAAAAACTATGAGAGAAGCACGGGCCTTGGCTGGGCCTTCTAAGCCCAACAAAAAGCAGAAGTCTTAGCCCAGTTTATACACTACTGACTACTGTATGATAATATGGGATACTTTTATACTAGTAAGTAGATTATGGATTTTGGTTTGATTTAATTTTTTATTTTGGAGGATGGTGAACTAAGGTTGACGCATGAAAAAGTGTGGGATCAACTTATGATATGACGTTATGAAGAAAGAATTGTAAAGTTTTGAAGTAGGTGATCCTCTATAATATGGCAAATGAAAATGAGAGGTGGTTGGTAAAGTATAGTACTGTACTACTATCAGTTTTGTTATTTATAAAACAAATATTTCAATAAGTTATGTGGGTATGTGCCATCCGATATGCCGAAGCTTATACTCCAACTACATCTGGATTTAACACGGGTTACGAATTTGACTTAATTATAAAGTAATAAGGGCTAGTTTTTGGTATATATAATAGTAAAGCGGGGAAACATATCGTGTCGTGTCACTTATATAAACGGATTGAACCCCTCCAATTCTAACCCGGACTATTTAATACACGTGTCGTGTCGTGCTAACCCGTTTACTAAAACGGGTTAATACTCTTGACCCAAACCCATTAATAACGGGTCGATTTCGTGTCGAGTTAGCGGGTCACATCATTTATTATATATTGTTGTATAAAATAAGGTGGAATCGTGTCGTGTCAAGTCAGCCCGTTTATTTAAACGTGTTGAACTCTCCAACCCTAATAACCCAACCTGTTTAATAAATGTGTCGTGCCGTGTCAACCCGTTTAATTAAATGGGTCAACACTCTCGACCCAAACCTATTAATAATGGGTCGATTTCGTGTCGAGTTATCAGGTCATGTCAATTTCTGCCACCCCTAGTAGGGTGTTTGGACTCTCCTTAATTGATATCAAACCGCTTACCCTCCACTTTAAACCCATGCATGTTATAGAGAGAGAGAATTGGTGTTAGTATGAACTTTGAAGTATTAATAATAGTAAATTAAAGTTGTTAATGGTTTGTCATTCCTTTGACAAAGTGTTTTATTGTTGAGATTGAAATGGTTTACGTATACATAATATGATTTTTTTTATTATTATTAGTATGATAGATAGATGTACCTTAATGATTCTGCTATGATGATATAAACATGTTGTGATATGATTACTTTGATGATATAATGTTATATAACATGAATTTACTTATTAAAAAAGAAAAAATTGTGGTCGCACGTGTCCTACAACTCCACAAGGTTTATCAATTCCGATAATTTTTATTTTTCTATTAATAAAGTAGGATAATTTTATAGATTCAAGTGTTGTTGTTTTAAAAAACCAATCAAACTCTTCGACATGAAACTTTTTGCAAAGAAAACCCATATAATTTTATTCCCAAAGCAGATAACATAATGCTAATGTATGCTAGAATTGATTAGGTGTGAGTGTGGCCCAAAACATGCACAATATCAAATGAAGTACGGGACTACCTCTATAACATATAGATTGTAATGATTTGATATTTTTCATCTCTATTTTATGTCAAATACGAATTCAAGTAAAATAGCCATGCCAAAAAAAAAAAAGAACTTTGAAACAAATAAGCATTGAAAGTAGGTATAGAAATAGGATTAGACAAAAAAAAGTTCATTGGTAGCTTTGCCAAATGACAGACCTTAAATGATGGGAAACAAAAGCAAACCCTTGTGCGAAGCATTAATCCCATATGGGTTACGTAATTACGCCCACTTGGGAGAGTTGTTGCAGCCTGCAAAGTTGCAACTAGCAAATGTAGTCCAAAGATTAACTTACTTTAAATGGCATATACAGTAGTATATAATCAACTATTTTTACACCATACCAACTTGCTAATTACTATTAAATAACACCCTTTATTTTGTTCACTTGCACTTCTTATAACTTACGCAAACAACAAACAAATTATACTATATGAATATGGTACATGAATAATTTCGGAGCAAAATCAGGTTCAACTCCCTTGCTAGTTGCTACTCCCTAGTCACATAATTCCTTTTTATAAACCGCCATACTATGTGATTGGTCCTTATATATAATGCTCATTCTTGTTTTCCCTTACTACATACTATGACATTTTCAAGCTAGTTAGTTAAACAATAGTATCAATCGGTCCTGTAATATACACAATTACACACACATAGACAAAAACACAACCCGTGAAAAGGCATAGATATAAACGGTAACATGTCATCCTCAACCATCCAAATCCCGGACGGGTCGGTGTTTGGATCATTTAGTGAGTTTTTTGAGGTTTGGCTCCATGAGCAAGAGCGGGACCTCGAAGCATTGAAAGAGGCTGCGAGGGCCCGCACCGAGTCAACTATATCTTCTCGGTCGCTCCGTGAACTTGTGGGCCAAGTCATGGCCCACTACGAGAAGTACTACCGCGTCAAGTCTAAGTCGGCTCAGCACAATGTGCTAGGAATGCTGACCCCTGCATGGAGGTCAAACCTCGAGGATGCTTTCCTCTGGGTTGGCGGGTGGAGGCCAAGCACGGCTTTCCACCTGCTGTACTCAGTCTCCGGGTCCCAGTTCGAGCTGAGGTTCGGTGAGATCCTCAGCGGGCTGAGGACTAACGACCTCGGCGATGTCTCACCGAGTCAACTCGCCCGAGTCAACGAGTTGCAACAGGAAACAGTAAGGGAAGAGAGGGAGTTGACCGAGTTGATGGCCGCTCATCAAGAGACGGTCGCTGACTCGTCCATGGTTCAGCTCTCCCACATAGCCACCGAGTTGACTCAGGACGGTCATGACTCAGTGAGTCCGGAACGAGTTGTCACTGAGTCAGTGAATGAGCAAGTTGAGTCAACAATAGGCAGCAAAGAGGATAAGTTGAAGGGGATACTAGGAAAGGCAGATGATCTACGGCTGAAAACGCTTAAGAAAGTGGTGCAAATCTTAAGCCCAATCCAAGCCGTTCATTTCTTGATTGCTGCTGCTCAACTTCATCTAAGGGTGCATGAGTGGGGTGTCAAAAAAGATGCTGCTGCTGCTGAATCACAATGACGTACATCATGCAAAAAAGAAAAAAAAAACAAATGATATTGATTGTGTCGTTTTGTTTGTTTTTGTCTTTTGTGTTAATTAGTTGTTGACTAATAAAAACAAAATTAAATAAAATATTGTTAGTATAAGAAGAGATCAATTACAATAGCCGGACAAAACAGTGTCTAGAAGAGGGTAAAAAGGTTATTTTAATGGCTTTATACACGTGACTTTTTTATTTTTCAGTTCATACTTGTTCACCCTAAAAAATTATATAAGTCAATTCCTCAAATATTTAAGTCATTGTTATATATTGTTCAAGTCAATGATATGTATTTTCAAGGCAATGTAAACTCAGATGTTTATTTTTAAGTTTTTGTCATATTATTTATGTCAATAGTATATGGTATTCAAGTCATTGTTATCCTTTTTTAAATCGTTGGGGTTATTGTTAAGTATTTTCAAGTAAGTATTATAAGTTATATGTTATTCAAGTTATCTTTATAGGTTATTCAAGTCACCTTTATAAGTTATTCAAGTCATTGTAACCTTCTGTTATCATTGTTCTCTTTTTCAAAGTCATCTTTATACGTCATAGATTATTCAAGTCATTGTTATCTTTTTATAAAGTCATTGAGGTTATTGAAGACAAATGTTAAGTATTTTAAAGTCATCAGTATGTATTCAAGTTATCAAGTTATGTTATCAAAGTCATTGTTATGTCTTATTAAGTCAATGAAATCATTGAGATGCACTCATATTTACTGAAATCGTTTTATCTGTTATTAAGGTCATTGTTATGCTCATATTTAGAATCGTTATATATGTAATTAAAGTCATTGTTATGCTTACTTTAAGTTATCATTATATGTTAATCAAGTCATCGATATGCCTTTATAAATCATTCAGATCAAATTTGTTGAAATGAATTGTTCTGATTATAATAATCATTATTTTAATGCTATCTATTACTCTGTAATTAATACTAAATAGTTATTTAATACTAATTATTATGAATTGTTATTATATAAATAATTACTGTTATATATTTAGTAACAAATAACAAAAGTTATTACAAAGTAATAAATTAGTTAAATAATACTAAATAAATAATTAATAATGGTTTTGGATGAAATTAATTAGGGGAAAGATTTCTCTCTCATTCTTTTGTCCCCCAAACATTGTACTCTTTCCCCTCACAATTACTCCCACACATGTGAAATTGCCTTTTTTTCCACTTTATTTACAATGTTGCCACCCTCTGGACACTATTTGTCCGTCCAGAGATCCTTTGGATAAAGTAGTTCTCGTATAAGAATTGAAGTAGTGAAGAAGAATCCAAAAAACACTACAACACTATGGTAACAATTGATAGTTTCGATAAGTTGATAACTATTTGTATGTCTTCTTTAACAACTATTAGGCGTGTTGGTAATAAGTTATGAAACCAAAATATATTATCTTCCCCGCATTATAAATGTTACTCCTTCCGTTTTAAATGTTTGTTACGTTCGGAATCTGACACTATTTCATAAGATCTTTTAAATTACGTTTAATATATAAAACATAATATAGTGATATGGATCTTGTTTGATTCGTTTCAATGAGTATATTATTAATATCCAATTATTATAATTTTTACATATACACACCAAAAGATATTTAAGGTCAAACAAGTACATTGATATATGTGCAATTCAAAATGTATCAAACAAATAGAAACGAAGCGAGTAGTAAGGTCCACAAGTACACTTCATCTAGTTTATTTGTTTATGACTATATTTTTGTACTTTATACTTGTCGTTGAAGATGAGTTCAGATAAACTTGAAAGAAAGTCTGATAAATATACTCTTCAATGCTTAATGATAAGTGAAAGAAATAATTTAAGACAAATATGAGTCCTTAAATGTCGCCTTGGTTATACCATGTTGATTCCAATGTGCAATTTGTAAAAGTTTGAGTGCGGCCAAGTCAAGTGGGAAGTTGGTGTGGAGCTAGCTGACAGCTTAAAAAGTGAGGATAGCAAATTACTATTCAAAGAATAGTGAATACATATCATTGGTCCACATAAGCATTTGTACAGGTAAATCAGTAAAGATGTCACATGCTCTCACGTTTTTCTCTTCTAAACTCCTTCTCTTTCATTTCTAAACAATCAACATCAACAATCAACAACGAACTTCTGCTGTGATGATTTTTCCATTCCTTACGACCCTTGCACAATCAACATCAACGATTTACTCTCTCAACAATCAACAATCAGACAGATAATAGTGAGCTGCAATGTCATAGTAGAAGATTCAATTACTCCCTCCGTCCCAAATTACTTGCTATATTTACCTAAAATTGATATCCCAAATTACTTGCTACATTTCTATTTTTAGTAGGTGGTCCCCTCATAAACTTTTGCAACTTTACCTTTATTTTGTCATTTTCAACCGAATTTTTTCCTTTTATACTCTTATTTATGTCATTTTGTCAATTAATACCCCACCTTTTCACTCAATTATTTCATAAAGTAATGGTCCCTGCATGTTTTATTCTCTTACATAAAAACTCGATCCAAAAGTGAATGTAGCAACTATTATGGGACGGAGGGAGTAGTAAAGATTAGCTATATTTGTTCGATTTGTTCAATTTTTTATTTGTTCAGTTTTTTCAAATTGCAAGTGTGATTAGGAATGGGGTTATGATTTTGCGCGCTGTCAGTTTTGGGTGATTGGTGGGGTTTCAAAATTTTGGGTTTTGATTTCCTAGGGTTTGAATTTGATTAGGGTTTTAATTTCGGTTTCTGTTTCAGGCTTGCCATGAAAGTCAACATGTGGATCTTCGAATTTGGGTGACAGTCAACATATGGATCTTCGAATTTGGGTTAGGGTTTGTCAAATTTCGGTAAGTTAAGATCTGGATCGTGAATAATTTGAGGATTAGGGTTTCAATCTAGAATAATTTTGTGGTTAGGGTTTTAACCTTGAATATTTTTTTCGATTTCTTAATATCTTAATAATTTTTTATATATTTCTTAAATTCTTTTTCTGATTTGATTTCTTGCTGTTTTTTGGGTATATTTTTGGATTTTTTTTTGTGATTTAGGGTTCGTTGCATTCCACAACGGCTTCTTCCAGCTTCGAATCTTCATCAACAATAATTGATTTGCTTATGGTGAGTTTATTCTTTGATTCAAATATCAATGTTAATATTAATAACAATCTAATAAACGGGAGGTGTACATGTAGATGCAGAACACGATTCACATTATAAACCTTCATTAATTCATAAATTAGTTTATAAATTAGTTTCATTACAAAAGATTAATGGGGTTTGATTATGTCTGACTTTTGAGGTTATCATTATTTTGCTTCTGTTTATGATTTTAGGGGCTTAGTCAAAATGAATGAATATTAATTGTTGAATGAATGAAGCCTTTAGTCTAGCCTNAGGTGTAGCCTTGGTGAGAGTGTTATTTGTAATTGTTGGCGATTGAATATATTTTGTTGAAGTATTTGGTTCTTTGGAAGTAAAGTATTGTATTCTTTCGATTTATTTATTGATTTGGTAATACATATATAATATAACTATTGAAAAAATAAATCTAGACTTATTAGTATATAGTTGGACTTCTAAATCTAAAACATCTAAAATGTAAGGTATTCATTGATCATTGTTTTTTGATTGAGAGTTTTATAGTTTAATGCTTAAGTTGCATAGTATTACATTTTATCGATTGAAAGATGCCATCAAATATTTTTATATAAGGTCAGATCCTTTGAGTTCAGTGGCATGAACCTTTTAGCGTTGCCTTTGTTTTTATTGTTTAGAATATGTGCTATTACTTGTTGAAAAGTTGTTTTTCAGATTAAGGAAAAAACTTGAGTGATTTATAGAGCATATTAACTTGTAATCGATTGTGGTTGTTTATTGAATGGTTTTACTTGAAGTTTTGTATCAGATGTAATTGCATTTGAAGTATTAATCATTTCAATATTATTTCAGTTTAATTTTCGCTGATTAGAATATTGAATATGCTTTTGTTATGTTTCAGGTTAAAATTACAAATGAAAGCTATAGGTGATTATGGGTTTGGTCGCATTCAAGTAATATATGCATTGGTACAAATACATGGCTTGATATATTATCACCGGTTTTTGAGTGTACTCCAAATTGGTGATGACATTGCCAAGAATGCGTGGCATTTTAATTGTGAAGGCTTCACTCTCTCCAGGTTCAATTTCTTTGATTAACCTCAGAAAATTAAAGTTTTTTGTACTTTTTTTTGCCTTTTGACTTCCTGATAATTGATTTGGCTGGATTGATTGGTCATTATGATGAATTGATTTCCTAGATTTGTGATTGAAATTCTAGAGAAGTACAGAAGAAATTATTTGGAGCTTTTGTAATGTGTGGGTTCAAAATTGATTGATGCTTTTTGAGGGGTTTTGGCTGAATGATTGTTTGTTTGATTGTTTGATTGTTGAAGTTAATTATATTAGTTGAATTGCATTTTTAGTTTAATTTGTGTAAAGCTACATTTTTATTGTGAGAAGTTTTAACTGATCAGATGCTACTGATTTTTACTGTGTTTTTTTTACCCTTTTTTTGGTGGATGATTTCATTGTGCAAGCTTAGCTCTCGTGACAGACGAAGACGGATCAGGGAACTTGGAAGCAGACTATGGAGGTTGTGGATTGAGTGTATATAGCAGAAAAGAGCTTAAACTTTACAAAAGAAGGTATGATTTGATAGATTTCTCCTTTTTCTTGTGTTACAACATATTAGCCTAGCTTTATTTGTGACTTGTGAGATGAATACAAAGTGAGAGAAGGAAAGGAGTGGAGTAGGATAGTGAATAATGAAAAGAGGGAGAAAGAGTGAGGAGAGAATAAAAGGGAGAGTGAAAGCATTTATGAACCACGTACATGAGGATTAACCTAATAAGCTAGCCGATTATTCTTGTCGAGAAAGAGAGGAACAGAGGGAGTAGGGAAGGATAAGAAAAGACAAGAGAAGGGATATGATGGAGAAAGAGAGGGAGGTGGAGCAAGAGAAGGAAAAGGAGGACGAGGAAGGGAATTGTGAAGAGTAAAACGTCAAGTTTGTGCATTTAGACGCAAGGGAGGTGCACATCGAGGTGAAGAGTAGAACGTCAAGTTTGTGCCTTTTGGAAAGCTCAAAAATTGCCTTGTGAAAATTTGATACCAAACTCTACAATTTCTAATTTACTTCATCTTATTTTAGGATTTCAATTTCCGTATGTTAGGGTCTTCATTCTGAAATTGTTGTTTCTTTTTTGAATTTTACAGTTTCAACATGGAAGAATTCAGAATTTATGCATTGAGCTTGCTTGAAAACCCTGTTTCTCAATGGTGGAGGTTGGCTAAGTCGAATTGATTTCACCAGGTTTGAATTGTTGAGTTTAATTGCATCTAAATTGAATTTCAGCCGAGAGTTATAATTGGATTGAAAGAAATTAGGTTGGATAGATTATAATTTGATTGGTATAAATTAGCTTAAACTGAATTGTAAGGGACTCATTTTAAGGTGGTTTTGAATTAAATTGGATTTGAATTAAGGTTGGTTTGGTTTTTCATCTGAGTTCAATTGGGGAATTCCATCTTGATCGATTTAGCTGCTTATGCTAGCATGTCGGTTCATCTCTCGCTCACAAAATGTCAATCATAAAAACCAATAACATAATTTTATTAGTTACCTTAGTTACGTTCTTCAAACCAATTCATTAATCAAATTAAATCACTATAACTCTAAATCTTCATATTTTTGGAAAATCTAGAGCTTCAACAATGAATTGAAATGAAGGATACTCATCATCTTCTTCAATAAAATGTAGAAGTAAAGGTTGAGAAGGAGGGCAACAGTCATGGCGAAAGTTTTCAAACCTCTCACCTCTGTAAGTCACTTTCATATCTTTCATTTTTTTGACCAATTACTTCATTATTAATTTATTTATTTGAGGTTTTGTAAAAAAAAAATCCCCCAAAACCTAACTCCCAATGGATTTCAATTGTTTGATTTTAGGGTTCACTCTCAAATTTCGTAGAGTTTATTTTCGTTGTTTTTGAGTTCAAAATTTCTCATAACATGTACTTAGGGTTAGGTTAGCTTAGGGTGTACGGATCGTGATACAACACCCAGGGCGGAGGCCGATCCTACCACCATGTCTTCAGCTTTGGGTTTTCATGAAATTTCATGTTCCAACGTTTAAATTGATTTTAGGTTTTGATATACAATAATTTTGAAGATTTAGGGTTGTAGGCTTTTGTTTTTTGAGGGGTTTCCATTTTTTTTATTATGTATTCAATTTTATAGCTTCCTATTTTACAATTTCAATTTGTTTGGTTCAATTTCAATTTCTATTTATAGAAATTTTAGGAAACCATCCCAATTTCAATTTAATTTGTATAAAGTGAAAGAAGAAGATGAAGAAAACAGTAATAGCAAAATGGGTGCTGCTCCACTTTAAGTAGTTTCTTCTTAAGTAGTTTTGGTGCTGCTCCACTTTAAGTAGTTTCTTCTTAGAAGACCTACTATATTACTAATACAATAGCATGTATGATAGGATTGATACCACTATTAGCTCATAACCACGAGTCCATGATTTCACCAGCAGAGTCAAAATGGGTGGAAAGTTTACTGCTAATTTATGAAAGCTATGTTTGATGGCTTTAGCTTTATTTTACATCGATGACGAATAATGATAACATTAAGGAGCAGGAGCATGATGATGGTAATTAAAGATATTTAGATTTGTATATTAGCATGTCTATAATTTGAGCTGTCATTGGTTCTCATTACTTTTTCCTTATGGATGGAGATATTGAATTTGCTCTTAGTTATATAGCCTATGTGCTACATGTGTGTTAATTAGTTAAGAGTAGGTGGCTAACTATTTTAGGTTTATTTGGTCATTGATGTAATATATTAGAATTCGTACTACAACATCAATTGTATGCTAAGTGCAGATAGTTTTCCCCCTCAAAAAAAGGGCAAATTGTATTCTCATTGATTAAAATCTTGGAGTAGGGATGTAGATTAATGCTGAATCTATTTGGGGGAACTTTGGGCGAATACATCATCGACATTTGTTTGGTTTGCAGAGAAGAACATTGAAACTTTGTATGTAATCAAGATCATCCAAATGACGGGTTTGCTTCCATTTTCTAGGCTATTGAACATTTTGGTCAAGGAAATGTTGTCCTTTTATGGATTTTGAAAGTTGATGCATGTTAGATAGTTCTGTAGGCAACTTAATGATCAAATTTTTGCTACAATTGTAACCTTGGTTTGTTGCTACAAATTATGTATGATAGTCTTTTTTACCATTTCATTATTCATTTATTAGCACTACAAACTATGCCTATCGAAAAAAAAAAACAATTACAATAGGATACTATTATGCATACAAACATTCATATTGATTTTGGGACACTATTATATTGCCATTCATTGATACTTCGGGGTAGCACTATATTACTATACACCATATATGTAGTATTCCCCTCAGTTTTTTTTTATTTATTTCAATTTAACTTTTGAATATTTTTATCTCTCACACATAATATTCAAAAGTTGTATATAAAAAAAACAGAGGTAGAAAAACAAAACTTAATCTTTTAAAACCAAATTACAACCATGTGTACATTACACAAGAATTATATTGAAAAGCACCGACTATGATTCATAAAATTGAACATTATAATCACAAACATAAGTATTTTGGGGTACCGTGCGCACCGCGCACGGTGTCACAACTAGTAAGCCAAAAACAATGTTGGTGAGGTAAGTTAAGATGACCCTTACTCCAAGTGCATGTTTAGGCTTCTTGCCTCCTTCGCCGGATTTATTTGCAAAGGTGTGGTGTGTTATATTTCATAATACGGAGTACTATATTCAATTGCATTATACTTTCGTACGTTTAAGGATAAATAAGTAATATGTTTAGGATGGATCTTTTGTTTTTGAATTTTAAGGATTTGATAATATAACTTCTACCCTATATTAGTATTACAACGTAAAAAAAATTATACTACCTCTGTAATCGATTAATTGCAACAAAGGGGTATTATTTGTGAGACATAAAAAAAATTTTTTATTGCAAATAATCGATTATGGAGGTTGTAGTTCTTTAATATTGTGTTTTATGTACTTGCGGTTAATTTATATTAAAAAGAACCTTTATTTTGGATTGAAAAAATTTTCTGAGTAAATTTGTAACATGTGTGTAGAATAAGCTTTGACGATGTATCTGGTAAGATGGTAATATAGTAGTTTGTATGTATCATATAACTAAAAATTAAAGTCCAACCAAGTTTAGTTCTGGCCACAATTGGGCCTTATATTTAGTTGGACTCCTCATATTAAGAATTAGCGCTGCATAATTGACCCAGTATTTTATGTTTCAATTTTAGCCCACCCCATCTTCTAAGAAGTAGGACATGTTTACTTTAACTGAAAATAACTGAACTGAATTGAACCAAACTAAACTAAACTGATTGAAGTTGAATTGAACTGAAAGTTTTTTTTTTTTTTTTTTTTTTTAATGAAGGATTAATGAATAGCAAAATAAGAGAAGAGCTGAACTGAACTGAATTAATTTTAAGCTGAAGTAAACAGGCCCGTAAGAACAGTCCATACATATCAACTCTTTCACCAAAACAAAAGTCATCTTTACTAAAGGTCAACTAATTGGAAAATTAAAACATGAAATTTTATTGTTACACAAAGATTGAAATGATCAAATATTCCCCATGAAAATTTAAAAAAGATAAGGTCTCAGCTCCTCAAGATACAACGACTACAATTCATCCTTAGATGAAGGTGTTTCGACGATGGCAGAAATGCTACCCTTCTCGGAGGTCCTGTGTTGCTCAATGAAGCTAATTATATCATCCTTAGTTCGGCCTCCGGAGTACTTAAGTATCTGCTTATTTGATGAAATGAAGTACAATGTTGGGTAGCCTTTAACCATGAACTTATCACTTGGAATATCATTTGCAGTTGCATCCTATTGAATCATATTAAAAATTCAATGTTATATTGTTATAAATAGAATTTTGTTTAAAAATTTTAGGATATAATATAATATATGAACTTACAAATTTTGCGATGAGGACATTAAGGTCTTTCTCATATGATATTGCAACTTCATCCAATATTGGGGCTAGCTTCTTACAATGACCACACCATGGTGCATAGAATTCTATTAGAACTGTAATACAATACATGCATGCAACCAATATGTCAAATTGAGTGCACTAAGATAAACAATTGAGTCACCTGTTTTTCCTTTATTTTCATATGAATTGGTCAAAAATATTGAGGGGTGCATGATTGCCAAATTTTACACTAAACAATTTAACAATTACTTGTCAAACACCAAATAAACCCCCTTATTAAGTTATATCGTATTATATTAGAGCATCAACTTAAATTTCAGAAAATGACTAAACATGACTATATAGTATAGTCGATCACATATGTTGTCATTCAAATTATTATTACAATTTCTTTGTTAATTAGTTTATTTGATTGTTAACTCAATACTTTGAAATTTATTGATAAAATATAAATGTAACTTACCGTCTTTTCCAGAATTGAAAACCATGTCTTGAAAGTTTTTGTAGACTGCCACCTTTACGGGCTCATCATTCTTGAGTGGAATAGGTTCTGATTTCACATTTGCCTTTACCTTGCCATCCTACAATAATCGAATGTTGGGTTAGCTACACGTCTATAGCGAAAAATAACCAAAAAAATTATCACTTTTTAGTAGATATCTTACGAATGCATTCATTATATTGCGATATAAAAGGAAATAAGATATATACGTACCAAGAATTTCTTGAACCATGGCACGACTTCATCTGGTTCCACATTTGCTTTAAGATATTTTTGGCCTCCACTTTTTTGTATGTAGATAAGAGGAACCAAAGATTGTTCGAGCTTGAAAAACTGTTATACCAAATAATTAGTATATAAAAAAAATACTTCGATAATGATACAATTAAATTTATTTATTTACTGTAAGTAAGATTATAGGGGATTAGGAGGTGAATTAACCTTAAGTATACGTTCATTAGACTGAAGGTTACCAAATAAGAAGCTTATGTTGCCACCTTTGAGTAGTTGTGCAATATCATAATATTTGGACTTCAATGCAGCTGCATTTTCATTAGAGAAGTCCACAATCATTGTCACCTGCCATACAATAACAAAAATTGGCATTTCTATAGATGAAAAGTGTTATTTTACACTCAAGTAGTTATGTTTAGTTCGCCTTATTTTATGACCTTATTACTTATTCCGATTTAAATTAGATTAAAAGACAGAGCAATTTTAATGCTCTATGTGCCGGTTGTACCTTGGTTTTTTGATTTGTATTGGAGAAGAACTTATTGATGTAGGGATTGCCAGGGTCCGTGTTGTATACAATGACCGAAGGTGCATCTTCTTTTTCAATGAACTTCTCCATGGCACTTAAGTCAAAATCCTACACAAAAGAAAATTAACATCTATTATCATTGTTTGCTCATAACATCTATATATATATATTAACAGAAGATTAACAAGTAATTATACTAATTATCTTAATACAATTACCTCAAAATCAACAAATAGTTCATCAAATGGCTTAAGCAATCTAATCAATGGTCCCTTGACCGATAAATCGCCCCTTGGAAGAACATTAGCATCCAATGTGTGACCAAAACTATGATCACTTCGCAATTTCTCAGCTAACTTGATGAAGTTCTCATATTCTTCTCCTGAAAACTCCGGGAACACCCCTACCTACATTAGTCATACGTACAATCTTGTAAGTACGTACTCAAGTCACATTATATAGACATTTCTTGTAATTAAGAAAATTCGCGGAACCAAATAATAATTATCGATCATGATTAATGATTAAGCAATTAGGAGTTAGGAGTTAAATTAAGTACTAACAATGAAACTCTTGGTTTCATCAATAATAGTAGCTGCATCATCAGAGGATTTAATTTCAACAGAAGCAGGTCCAAGTTGTTTTGTCACATATTTAACAAGGTCTTCAGCTTTTCGTGGTCCACTATGTTCCTGTTGCACGATTTTGCCTCCATTTCTAAAGATTTTAAGTGTTGGGTAACCTCTGATTTTGTATTGCCTTGCAATTGGCTTATTTACGTCTTCGAAAGCGTTGACTTTTGCTAGGGTGACTGGAGGGTCAAGCTTGGCTAATATCGATGCAGCCTTCTCATACTGTACATATATGTATAACAAGTAACATGAGTTAGGTCGGTCCTTTTTAAGTTGCTAATTTATATAATATATATATTCGGGGAAATTTATCATCATTACCTCTGGAGCTAGTGTTTTGCAAAATCCACAACTGACATAAAAGAAAAAAAATTAGAATGAGTGGTAAGTTTGCGAGCTTGAATTATAACTAAATATTTTATCGCATAGTCTTGCAAAAAATTTGCATTTAACCATCTAATTTTTTTTTTTTTACCATTTTGAATCAACCAATGTATGAAGAATTTTATTTATTTTACTACCTTATATATGTATAAGTAAATCCCATAAATCACTACCTTGTTACCGAGTCCTTAACGAAAAATTCATTTTGTGGGACCCATTTACGAACTTATAACTTCTTTGATTCCTAATTAATATTTATATTGACTAAAAAAACCAAACAAACACAAATTCAGACGGAATTTTCTTAAAGAAAGTCCACTATAAAGTTATGATCAACCTATATATAAGGTTATGATAAACATTATAGTAATATATATATAGTTTATGCAAACATATAATGTTAAAATAATTTTTGAACACAAAATTTACTTTGTTTTACATGACAAATTTAATTGAGAATGAACGTAGGTAACTACTTACGTACCTAGGGGCATAAAACTCTACGAAAATGAAGTCGTGTTTGGAAATAACATCAGTGAAGTTGGAATGATCCAACGTAATCACAAATTCTTCTCCTTCTTCAGTTGCTTGGATTTTACATATTGTTGTTGATAGTAAAAGCACAACCAAACACAGCTCTAAACCCCTCAAAGTCAACGCCATTGCCTAGTACGTGTTTTTCTCTTTTCAATTACTGATTTAATGTAATGAGATTATTGTGAAGTTGATTGTCATAATCCTCTCTCTATATATATATATGTATCCAATTTTATAAAGAGATTAGAGGCCAGGGTTTTAGCTAGCTTTAATTTTCAATTATTTAAAATTGTATAATTATTCTTTATCTTGTAATACTATTGTAATAATGTCATCATACCAAATAATGCATAGTTGTGGACTTGTGGGAATGTCGAATGCATATGTTCCAACTCCTAAGGCATCAAAGTCAACTGTCTCAGTATGTGATGATAGGTTAATCAGAAGGAAAATTTAGTACAAAATATATATAATGGGACTTATCTGATTCGTATCAATTTGCAGTTTTTATTACGGAGTATCTAATAGGGCGTATAATTTATAAGGATTATAGTTTTAACGGTTAACAAATGTGTACATTTAAAAAAAATAAATCCAATATATGTAGTACGGAGTAATAACATAGTGTGTTAAGAAATTAGCTTCAAGAATAAAGGGAGTTAATTATACTAATTAATGATATAGATTTTTTTTTTTTTTCTATCTAAACATAGTGCGTTAAGAAATTAGCTTCAAGAATAAAGGGAGTTATTATACTAATTAATGATACAGTTTTTTTTCTATCTATTAACTAACATAAACAACCAATAATTTTGTTAAAAACTTTCAATATATATCTTTACTTTATGTTATTATATAAATCATATACATAGCTGATAGCCCTAGTAGGCTAACAACAACATAATGTATAAGAATTAAATTAGAATAGTTAAACAATGACTCAAAAAGAAACTAATTAAAACACCAATCAACACCTTATTTACCATAGTTTTTTCAAACTAGTACGGTGTACGAAGTATCATGCATCTTACTCTATGAAAAAATATACGGAGTATTTATATTGGTTATACATTTTTCTAAGGGCTAATGTATTTCAAAAGCTAATATTATTATTGTACGTAATAATAACTTTTGATGAATTAATGATCAAAATAAAAACAAATGGGAAAAGGGTTATTCAATTTTAATTATTTCGTTTATACTCGATAGATAATGTAAATTTGAATGAGTACTAAGATTGTAATAGTGGCATCATTACATATTCATAAGGAAGGTTTATTTTATTTTATTTTTTTAAGTAATTAAATGCAGGAGTAGAACATAATGCTCGGGTCATATTCCATTAATTATTTTTCTATTCAAAACAAAACTAATGTACAAATTTTTGGAACTTTTGTATGGGACTTCAAAATCTTAGAAAACAGTGGATGATAGCCTTTAGTTAAGGTCTTTAGAGGGGCCGTCCCGGGCCACATCTCCTTTTCAATCCATTTTTTTACCACGTGTTATGGACCACTACAAGACTCCTAATGATCGGCTTCAGCCCTTAAAAACATATAATCATCCCTTTTTATGGCCTCTTCCGGAGAAAGGAAAAATAATCTCTTTTAATAACCATGTAAAACTTTGTTATCATCTATCTTAAGGACTTTTCACCCCGAATCTCTTGATTTGGGTTCATATTTTAACCATATGGGTACCCAAAAATTTTTTTGGCAATTATATATTTTCACAGCATCTCGGAACCCCAAAAAACAGTAGATAATAGCGTTTGATTAAAGCCTTCAGAGTTTAGAGGGGTCATCCCAGGCCCCTTCGTTTATTTGCCTTGTTTTTTTACTATGTGCTATGGATCACCACAGAACTCCCCAAGGTTGGTTTCGACCCCTAAAGACATGTAATCATCCTTCTTATTGCCTACCCGCAGAAGGGAAAAACACCATCTTACCAGAACCGTCTAAAACATTGTTATCATCTCTCTTGCGCTTAAGGCTTTTTTACCCCAAATCGTTTGGTCTAAGGTTATATTTTGACCATATGAGCATCCAAAAATTTTTTGGCAATATTTTTCCAGGACCCTAGAACTAAAAAAAAAAAAAAACAGTGGATAATAACCTTTGGTTGTGGCCTCTAGAGGAGTTGTCCTGGGACGTGCTATGGATGCGTCGTTTTTTAGCCCCGTTTTTTTTACCACGTGCTCTGAACGTACTAGGATGGCAAAACATGGGGCATCCCGGATCGAGGAAAACATGTGGTACAAATATCCCATGGGACAAAACAGGGTCAAATGAAATTAAAGGTTGCAAAAAGGTGCCAAGAGAGTGAGAATGACCAAGGGGTATAGAAGTCGAAATCCTCAATAGAGGGGTCATAACAGGTCTTTAGGGGCTAAAACAGATCTTGGGGACTCTTGTGATGGTCCATAGCACGTGGTAAAAAAAATGGGCAAAAAAACGCGAGGTTTAGAACGGCCCCTCTAGTGGCATCAATTAAAGGCTATTATCCACTGTCTTTTGAGGTTCCAGAGTCCCATAAAAATAATTACCAAAAAAACTTCAGGATGCCCGCATGATCAAAATATGAACCCGTAATAAGATATTTGGGGTAGAAAGGCCTTAAGAAAGATGATAACAACGTTTTAGATGGTTCTCGAAAGAGGTTGTTTTTCCCTCATTTGGAAAAGGTCATAAGAGGGATGATTACATACAGGTCTTTAGGGGCCGAAACCGGTCGTGGGGAGTCCTTCGGTGGTCTATAGCACATAGTAAAAAATGGGGCAAATAAACGACAGGGCCCGGGATGACCTTTCGGGAGGCCTCAATCAAAGACTATTACCCACTATTTTTTTTGGGTGTTTTGGGGTCCAGTAAAAATATTTGCCAAAAATTTTCCAGAATGGCCGTATGGTCAAAATATGACCCTAGACCAAGAAATTTGGGGTGAAAAGGTCTTAAGAGAGATGATAACATGGTTTTAGACGGTTCTAGAAAGTGGCTGTTTTTCCTTCTCCGCAAAAGGCCATAAGAGGGATGATTACATGTCTTTAGGGACCAAAAGCGATTGTTTGGAGTCTTGTGGTGGTCCATAGCACGTGGTAAAAAAAAGAAGAAAGGGAGAAAATACGACGGGCCCGGGACGGCCCTTCTAAAGGCCAAAATCAAATGCTATTATCCATTGTATTTTGGGGTACAGGGGACTTGTAAAAAGAAATACCAAAAGTTTTTCGAGGTGCACGTATGGTCAAAATATGACCCAAACCAAGTGATTTGCAGTAAAAGGGCCTTAAAATATGGTAGCAAGGTTTTAGACAGTTCATGAAAGAGGTTGTTTTTCTTTTCTACAGAAATTTCATAAGAAGGATGATTACATGTCTTTATGGGTCGAAACCGATTACGGAAAGTCTTGTGGTGGTTCATAGCACGTGGTAAAAAAAACGGAACGAAAAAACAACAGAGCCTTGAATGACCCCTCTGAAAACCTTAATCAAAGGCTATTATCCATTGTTTTATAGGGTTCCGGAGTCCCGTTAAAATAATTGCCAATAATTTGTCGGGATGCCCGTATGGTCCTCGGTCCAAGAGATTTGGGGTAGAAAGACCTTAAGAGAGATGATAACAAAGTTTTACATGGTTCCCAGAAGAGGCTGTTTTTCCTTTCTTCGGAAGAGGCCATAAGAGGAACGATTACATGTCTTTAGGGGCTAAAACCAATCATAGGGAGTCCTGTGGTAATCCATAGCACGTGGTAAAAAAATGAATCGAAAATAAGACGTGGCCCGGGATGACCCCTCCGAAGGCCTCAACCAAAGGCTATCATCCACTGTTTTTTTAGGTTTCGGGGCCCATTAAAAAAATTGCTACTACCTCCGTTAATTTTTAGTTGCAACACTTACTACTTTGGACTGCTATCAAATAATTGCAACACTTAATTTTTTTTCTTTTTTTGGTAATCTTTTTGGGGTGAATTTACCAAAATACCCCTGCTTTATTTTTTAACATATAACTTAAGCATACTAATTTGTTGTTGATTGTGGATAAGATTGCTGGATTAACATCTAATTACTCCCTCCAAATATTTATCCCATCTCCCAACTACCTCCATCAATACATTGTATGTATTGATTTTGGAGAACTGACTGAAAGATGAAGCATTTCATCTTCATTCAATTCATCTACCAGTCCCTCTTTAATTCTCGCCTATACATCTGCGTTCTCTCTTTCATCTTCTCAATCATTTCTCTCTCTTCTCACTTTTGTTTTACAAACCCTAAAAAAAACGGAAACGCTCTCTATTCTTCAACCCTCGCCACCTACAAAAGAAAAACAATGTCAGTTCTGAGTCCATTACATAAAGCATTGTTTGAAACACAAAATGAGAAGGAAATCCAGTATTTGTTCTTGATGATCAAGGGTATTGAGAAGGGATCTAGGTTCCCTAAGTCAGCCTACTACTCCGGCAAAGCCGCGAAACACCTTAATCGTAATCTTTATAAAGCTTTGGGCCGGGTAAAGCTATTGGTGCTCATGATGTAGATCTGAAAGGAACACCTCCTTCTTCTTCATATCGCAAGGGTAAAGGGGTTTCTAGGGTTTTAAACCCTACTGGAACCCTCCTTCGTGTAAGGAGGTCTTCAAGGAGGAAGGGAAAGCGTGGTGTTAAGCTTGTTGATCTTGACGATGAGTCCCCCCCCCCNGTTTTATTTAATAATATTACCCCCCCCCCCCCCAACTGGTGAACCCTGTACTGAAATGGCTGTTACTGTAGAGCCCTATGATGAGCCACCACTAGCTTCTGAAGACCCCAACCATCCCTTTGATGAGTCCCCTGATGAGTCTCCCAGCCACCCAATCTTCCTCCTCTGACGATGACGCCAACGGCGGAGGAAAGGCGGTTGTTGTTGGTGGTTCCCCTGAGATCTGATGGGTGGTCGGTAAAATTCCTTATACTGTTTATTATTTTTGTGATTGTTTGTTTGTTCTGGGTTTCAGTTGTTCTTGGTGTTAAGTTGTTAGAACTGTATATTATAGTCTCCTTTTTAGATTTATATATTTTACTTGTTGATTATACTGTTGTTGTTGATTATACTGCTGTTGTTGTTGATTGTACTGTTGATAATTAACTTGTTTGTGTTGTTGTTCATTAAGTTGATTATATTGTTGATGGTTAGCTTTTTGTGTTGTTGTTCATGATTAAGTTGATTACAGTGTTGATGATTATACTGTTGATGATTAACTGTTTGTCTTGTTGTTGTTCATTAAATTGTTTCTGTTTGTTGTTGTCACAGTTATTTTTGTTGTTGTTGATGAACTTGTTTCTGTTGTTGTTCATGAACTTGTTTGTGTTTCATGTTGTCACATTTGTTTTTCTTGTTCTTCATTAACTTGTTTCTATTGTATTGTATGCATGTTGTTTCATATGTCACTTGCTTTGATTATGTTCATTGGTCCCATGGGTGTTGATTGATGAATGATGATCACCCCCCATATGTGCAATACAATTTAGTCCCAACTAGCTAAAAGCTTCATGCAAAGCAAATACATGAGTCCAATATGATGGTACATTATGAGTCCCCATTTATGTGACTTATATGGATATTTGTCTAAATTCCAAATGATGAAGGGACTCATTTAAAACCCAATCAAGAGTTGTGATGCTCCTGTTCTGTATATAACAGTTCAGTTGAGGTTGATCACTCTCATGATTAGTGGTAATGATGATATATAATGTCTCTGATGGATTGACAAATACACACTGAAACAATATTGTTCTGCAAAATATTATGTTGCCATGTTTTTCATTTTCATTTCAAGGTCATACACACATTGCTTGTTATCATGACTGCCTATTCAAAAGTCCATTACATACATACATATTTACAAACCTACACAAAATCAGTCATTCAAAACACATATAACCTGATTGCTTCATTACTCCATTGAAGTTGTTGTGGTTATATGTGACAATCATGATGTGTCTTCATGAGTCCCTTTGTTGTTCAGTCAGCATCAACTTCTAGATTGTTATCAACTTGTGCCTGTCTTTCCATTGTTGGTTGCCTGAATATGTCATTCAAGTACTGCACAACTTCTTCCACAATTTTTGATCAAATTCTAAGTTATCTGGGAGAAGTCCCAACTCATCCAATCCCCTCTTACCCATATGATCTATCTTGTAGTTGTTCCCTCCTTTTACTGACAAAATGTCAAGCATACATGATTGCAATGTAAACCAAGTGTACTTGTTTGCAATAGGATCAAGTGTGTCATATGCATGCTTGACATGATCAATGAGTTCCTCAATTGTTGTTGGAAAGTGTTGGTACTGAATTGATTGGATTGAGTTGAATAACCCTAGGTCTAGGACATTGAGGTCTGGTGATTGAGCTGGCTGGAAAACCATATTAATATTTCATCCATCTGTCTTTGTTGCTTGCATCCATTCATTGTCAAATGGAATTTGATGAGGCCTAGCATTATCCCATTGAATGTAAACTTCTTTTCCTAGAATTTTATGTGGCCAATTTTGTATTACACATGGGATAATGTTTTTAAGCAACATCTCTCTCACTACCTCTCTTGTCACATTTTGATGAGCTTTAACTTCCCAAGTTCCTGCTGCCCTGTTCTTACTGTTGTTTGTTACTTGTTTGTGGTAAATGAAATGACATATTCCATATTTCCCACTGTGAATCCTTCTTCCTGATTCATCAAACAAGGGTCTCCCAATGACAGCCATAAACATTGCCTTGATTTTGTACCTTTTTTACACTTCACATCTGTAGGGGTCATCCTCCTTTGGCAACAAATAAAATCTTCTTGTTTTTAGGTTCAAGTAGAACCACTTCTCATCCGTGTATAGGGTTAAATGCATATCATGAAATGTTGCTTTTTGGGTTGGAGTTCCAGGAATGATGTGTGATAAAACCCACTTCATTCTTGCAATTTTGTGGTCAGGGTTTAATCTAGGATGATTGTTGCTTGTGTGACTTTTTAGTCTACCCCTTTTCTTAAGGTTTTGCACATAGACACGAGAAACATTCAAATGTTTTGCAAACGATCTTAAAGTTGTCCTGAATTGTAATGGCACTGATTGTAAAATATGATCACTGATTTCCTTTGGTTTTCTACCCACTTTACCTGTTTTGTGGGATCTGACATCAATTAACTGTCCTCTCTGCCTCTGTTCCTTTACATATGAGTACAGTCTACATATTGTTGATTTGTGAACCCCCACTTCCCTTGCTAATTGTGCCTGACTTCCATATGGGAGGTTTTGTTCTTTTTCCATTGCAAGTATATTGTCAACTATTTTCCTCCTTTTGTCAAGGGATAATTCTGGTTTGCACCTACTTACAATATCCTCTGTTTCTGTCCTTTCTCTTTGTTCAACTTGTTCTTGTTCAAGCAGAAGTTGTTCTATGGAGAACCAAACATCATATACTTCGTTGTCTGCCATTGTTGTTTTGACTTGAAGTGATTGTGTTTTTGCCTTCCCTGAGTCCCTTTTTGCAGGTTGGATAAGGGTGGATGTGGCAGTTCAGTCTGGATTGCTACTTTTTGGGGATGTATATAAAGGCTAAATGGGAAGAATGAAGATGATTTAGCTTGGGGACTGCTGCTGGAGGAGTTTAGGAAGAAGGCTGACTTAGGAGATTTGATGTTTTTTTTTGTGATTTTGCCATGTATGTTAGCTGTAATTATTTGCTTCTTCTCCTCTTTTTCTCTGTTTTTTTTTTGGACAAGCAGCAAAGTTAGTTCATTAAAGTATATTTATAGGATGGTAGATGGAAACTTTGAAACATTTTGATTTGAATTTCCTTTAAATATAGAAGTAAATTCAAAAACAAAAAAACATTTGATGTTTTGAGGGGGAACTTTTCCCCCCTAAAAATTTGGGTGGACCACCCATATTTTACTTTTCCTTAATCATTTTTTTTCTCTCCTCTCTATTTAATCAAATACCCTTACAATTTCCTAAACATCATTAAAAAAAATGCCTAGGGCCATGTGCAACACCAAGTGTTGTAACTAAATATTAACAGAGGTAGTAAAAGTTTTCCGGGATACTCGAGTGGTCAAAATATTACCTCAGACTAAGCGATTTGGGGTTAAAAAGCCTTAAGAGAGATGATAATAAGACTTTAAACGGTTCTTGAAAGAGTCTATTTTTCTCTTCTGAGGAAAATGCTAGGGATGATTACATGCCATTAAGGGGCCAAAACCGATTGTGAAGAGTTCTATAGTGGTTCATAACACGTGATAAAAAAAAAAAAATGAGGTGAAAAAACGACGGGACCTAAGACATCTTATATTAAAGGCCTCCCAAAAAAAATGATACTATTTGAGACCTATTAGTATCGTTTTTGTATAAACTATATTAATTGATTGTTGCTAATAGCCATTTTTCTATTAGTAAATAAATTGTTATCTTTGAGAATTAAATTTTGGATTCGATATTCCATCCGTGCTTAGGCCTCTTGTTAACCTCAATTCACCAACTATACGTCTATACGAGTACTTCATTCTTACTCTAGTACACCATCACAATCATATTATTAATAAACAAAAACAACCCAACTTAATAATAATAACTAATGTTAATTTAACCCAAACAATTTTTACTAAACGTCGCAGTAAACAAGGGTTCTATTGAATTATTGATTGGATCTAAAACTGTAGTTTTTGATCAAAGGTTTTTTTTTTTTTTTTGGGTGGTTGTTAGTCATTTGATTCCATTGTTACTTTGCTTTGCAACCATACCGAAATTCAAAGGTATGTTCTTTTTCTCTCTTAAATTTTGTTTTTACCTTATTTTATTGCTTTAATTGTTGAATTCTATGATGAGTTTTATTGATTGACTCATTTTGACTCCTAGTTTACTAACAATTTGACTCATTTTTTATTTTTTAATCAAAAAAAGATTTATTTTTTTGATGTGGGTTTGTTGAATTTGATTTGTAAAGTAATCTTAATTGTGTTGTAATTGATGTGGTGCGGTTGAAACTTGGAAATGCCACTTCATCTCTTTTAGCCCCTATTTTCTGGGGTATTCAGTTGCTTCTTTGATTATGTGTTAATTCGGAATTCCGCAATTAATATTGTTTATTTTACGGAATTAATGTATGATTTTTATGAAATTAATGTATGATTTTATGGGTTGGTTGTATGTGGACATCTTGTGCTCTAATTGATTTAAAGAACATTTATGTAAAAATGGGAATTTTGGAGAAATTTGGATATAACTCAAGTATATGCTTCATGCCAATTGCTAAAATGTGCTTGAATTACCTTCTATGAAGCTGTATACAGTACTTTCATCTTGGTTGTGTTGTTGATGGAAGACGTGATTCGAATACAATATTATGCCTTTTAAGAGTTAAAACTGAAGAGTTTGTATGAATCACGATTTAGGAGGCTAGAAGTATGTGAAGACCAAACAGTTGGTGACTTCCAACTTTAGTCTCTTACTCGCCTCTTCTTAGTGATTGGGTTTAAGCTTTCATGCACTTGAATAGGTATAGGCAGTCTTCATTACTCTTAGTGCGAATCGATCATTGGATGTTCCAGAAAATGATTTGCTTTTGATGGCTATGTTTTTTGATGATTAAGTGAACAAGAGAAAGTTTTACTTGGGAGCTGTGACTTGTGAGGTGTGGGAAGAATTTATTTCCCGTATAAGAGACTTTATTTTTCATATCAAGGATTCAAGTGAAGTTTGAGCTGTGTTTGGATGGTGGGGTTGGATTAGCTGAGGTGAATCATTCTTCTAATTGCTTCCTCCAACTTTCTTTCAAACGACTGAATTGGCCTCATTTTTTTAAGGCGTTTCAATGAGTCTGCATGACAATGTCTGGAATGTTAGCCACTGAGAGATATAGTTAACTCTTTCATATAGGCTTATGTTATCAGTTTAAGAGATGACGATTACCTTACTATCTACTCTTTCTGCAATGCAGTTGAAATGTTGAATACTTTAATTTTGATCGTGAAATGTCATATAAGTGCAGTGGGCATTTGTAAAAAGATAGGTTCCTCATACTTTTTGGTAATTTACTAAGCGAATCTTCTTGGTACTTCGTATCAAATAGGGGAAGGAGTTTAAAATATACCTAGATTGCAATCTACTATTTTAGTCAGGCATCTGTAGCCTCATCCCTGCTGTTTAAAGCAGCTTGGTTTCTTTTAGTCTTGAAAAGCAGCAAATTATGACTGCATTTCTGCGTTGGTAAGGTGAGGAGAAGCTTTTAATGAACAATGGTTATATCTATACTCCATATGCACAAAAACTGCCTCTATTGGCCTAGTGTATTCTGCTGTTGGCAGCCGTCTAGAGAGGTTCAAATGGATAAATACTTTTAACAAGCTGAGACGAAGCTGTTTTTAGAAGCCCTCTGCCAAAAGCAATCTTCCTTAGACTGTTTGTATGTTCCTGTTAATTTGAATGACTACATTAGATCGTATGAGACACATTCTGAGGATGAGCTGTGTGCTTCTTTACAAGGGTTGAATGTTCTATCACAGTAAATGGTGCATGGTTTACTTTTGTGCTACTTGAGTCATTTTCATTTTTTTTTTTGTTGAGTGAACGCTGCTCAAATAGGAAAAGGGGGGAGACCTGAATTTGCACAAAGTGCTCAATTGCTTATATAGAGACAAAGTGCTCAATTGCTTACATAGTTATTTAAAGTAGAGCCAGCTTTGTGTAGTACAATGCCTGGCATCGAGTTTACCTATTAAATGCTACTAATCAATGTGCATAGTTCTCAAATTCTCTAAAATCATATGCTTGACACTTGCAGATTTTGTGTGGACAGCTCTGTGCTTTTTCTTGTCTTGTGTTAATAAATAGGATTTGTCAATCATGTACATTGGAGAATTGATGTGGCTTATGTAGATTTTGAGACCTGCTCCAGAAAATCAGGTTTTCTTTTTGTTAAAAGTAGTATTGTGATTTGCTCAGAGGATATTGATGCTTTGATTCAAGCATCAAACCCTATGTTTTCAGCTAAATACTTCCAAGTGTATTTATCCTACTTCAGTTCAGTGTAGCTGGGAAGCTAAATCTATATGGGGTCACTGCTGCACCTAGTCTTTCTCTTAGAAAAGTGGTGTGGAAACTTAATTCATTGTCAACCGAGTCACTTGCACTGAATAGCTATATGGCTTCGTAAGGACTATCTTCCTGGGGTAGCAAATTGACCTGCATGATGGGTAAAGAAAACAAGAAAGAAGCTGTAAATAAAGAAGCTAGTAGTGGAAGCTCTTCACCAACTAAAAGCGCCTGTTCAAGGGCTTCAATTGCGTCACAGCTCAGTATAGATAGGGATCTGGGCTTGCCTGCTTGCCGTGTTTGCCAATGTGTTGAATCTGACCAAAGGGGGGATGCTGCTCTGGGATTTCTGGGGATAGATCCGCCTCAAAACGAGTCACGTAATGTGAAGGAGCTTCTGGAGCATGACAAGAAAAGCATCATAAATGATGTTGAGGGCAATGTATCAGATGACACAAATCAGAAAGTGGATCCTGGGTACGTGCAGTTTATCAGCCCTACTGGAGAGGTTTTTGTGTGTACTGCAGATTTAGAAATGGGTGCATGCTGCAATCAGGATTCATTGATTGAACTCGGATGTTCTTGTAAGAATGATCTTGCCCTTGTGCACTATGCTTGTGCTCTGAAATGGTTTGTCAACCATGGGTCTACTGTATGTGAAATATGTGGATGTGTTGCGGGTAATATTAAAATTGCTGATTATAAGAAAGTCCTTTCTTCCTTGAAAGATTATGAGGCTTTAAGAGCTAGGACAGCCAGTGGAGTACCTAATCCTGCTCAGGTGCATGATAATTCTGGTGTTGATCCTGATGCTATTGCCGCTATCCGTAGACAGAGGCTTAGTGAAATTTATTTGTGGTTCAATCCTTATGGTAGCAACCATCATAATCATAATAACAACAATGAAAATGCTCCTGCAGTTCTGGTTGTCACAGAACCACCTGCAAACATTGTTGTTCAGGATGTCACACCTCCTCAAAGTTTGGCTACAAAATGGGCTGTGGAAGGTACAGGGATTTTGCTAGCAACAGGCCTCCTTACCGTTACTCTTGCATGGCTCATTGCGCCTCGTGTTGGGAAGGTAAACATAACCTTGGTTTAAAATAATGCATGAGGATTTTCTCTGTCAATTTTAAACCCCTTTTACTTTGGGTTGGCATGTTTTTTTTTCCTTTGTATGGCTGTTTGTGTTGGGGAGGGGTGGATAAGGTAGGAATGAGGCTGAAGATCGCAGGCACAAGTTGAGAACAAATTTAGCTAAGCTAATGCTGCTAATTATTAAAGAGCATATGTGTTATGGCACAGCAGATGTCTCTTTACATGTGCATGGTTAATAAACCTTGGAAATGGCAGCGATGCTTCTCCTTTGTGCCTATTTTAATCTGCTGTTTGTAGCTGTTAAGGAAGCAAAAGTTGGTCCCTGGAGAGTGTAAATGATGTACCGTTTCTGGTATTTTTTTAGGAGGATTGGTTCTGGTCTCCGCTTTGCACAGTACATAATTCCGAATTAATTAGCTGTGCTCTTCAGATATATGTGAAGCATGTCATTGCTGTTCCCAAAATTTTCTGATCATATAAATGCAGTTGCCAGCTAAGTTTAGTTCTAGGTTAGATCATTGAAGTTAATTTAATTTCTTTGAAAGTTTCATCTTATAGGACTGAGTGGACAAATAGTTGCGGACCAAAGTTTATTTCCTTAGCTTACAGTAAATTTTATGTATTTATTTGCAGAAAACAGCGAAAAACGGTCTTCACATTCTTCTCGGAGGTGTTTGTGCTTTAGCTGTTGTTGTCTTCTTTCGCTTTGTAAGTTATTATCCTTTCAATCTTTTTTTTGCATGTTAAAAATACAATGCATGTCACGTGAAAAGGGGTCATCTTTGATAATTTTCCAAATGATATATCAGTATGAAAACTGAAAAGGGGTCATCCACCATATATGATGTTTTCACAGCTGAAGAGTCAAGTGCTGTCTTTCAGGAGTTTTATAACAATATTCATAACGAAATTGCTGACATAATTGAAATTTTTTGCAGGTTGTACTAACCAGGATCAGATATGGACCAGCACGATATTGGGCAATCTTATTTGTATTCTGGTTTCTTGTGTTTGGTATATGGGCATCAAGAACACATGCTGCTCATACTACTTAACTTCTGTTTGTTAAGGCCATCTCTTTCGTGTTTGTAGAGTCTGTTCCTGTCATTTTTCCTGTCTTGAATACGGATTGAAAATCATAAGTATTTTTTTTTTTTTCAGAACGTACATATATATTTTTGTTTATATGGAATATGATGGTTTTTGGTTGCGTATTATAATTGATAGTGAAATGTTCACATCAATACTGAACACATTATACCCATGATATAGAGTTCTCACCAAACCACCATACATGATCTGATGGAGCACCCAAAAATACCCAAAAGGTAAAAAATGCAAAGAAGGCAACATCAAGAAGATTGCTGATGAAAGGCAAAGAAATTTCTTAATCCGAGCAACAAATTCCTTTGCATATTACATTGTCTTGTTTATATTATGCTTATTTGGGATATGAGTTATCAAAGGCATGCAAAAGGCTCAAGAACCTAACCATATATAACAACTTGATCCCAAATTCGGAATTTGAGAAGTCTATTTGATAAGAACGTGGTTTAGTTGTTGGGCTACAAATTGAAGTAAGGTCTCAAACCATCTTGATGTAGGGCCTGTTTACTTCAGCTGAAAACAGCTGAACTGAATTGAATTGAACTGATTGGAGCTAAACCGAACCGAAAGTTTTTTAATGAAAGATTAATGAGTAGCAAAATAAGGGAAGAGCTGAACTGAACTGAACTGATTGGAGTTGAGCTGAGCTGAACTGAACTGATTTTAAGCTGAAGTAAACAGGCCCGTAGTAGGGATCAAAGAGAGCTACAGTTGTAGCATGTCTGTCGTGAACAGAATAAGTGTATATTACATCAGATGAGACTACGCGACCAATACAAATTGAAAATTCACATCAAACCGAGTGAACCTGATCAAGAATGTTCATACAAAGATTTATGAAGTACTGATATTAAACATTGCCTCAGACTTGCATATATAAAAAGATTAATCACAGTATCATTAATTTCACCACGGACAAGTACATTTTCTAAGACTACTTTCATGCATATTCTAAGAACAGGAATAGGAAGTAAAGAAGGCATACATATGCACTATCAAGTGCCCTAATGGAATGTACAACTTTTACCAGCAGCTGCCATAGCATCAATCCTGTTCAACGTGGGCAAAGACATTGTTATCCCCCATGCTTTTGCGAGCCATGGATTCACAACATTATCAGTGCTCTTCATTCTTAGCAGTTTTTGGATCATACTCTTTTCAGTGAAGACTACTTCGGAACAACAACATAAGTTAATAAGCAAGTAGTTAGTCACCATCGTAGTCTCCATAATTGTCCCTACAGACCACAGAACTGAGGGCTGACAACCACGCTTGTAGTCCGTTTTTATCATCTTTCTTCCTCGCTACTTCTAGCTTAGCAACAGCCTGCTTGGGAACCCCGGACTTCACAAGGATTACAGTAAGTGACTTAAAAGTTGAATCATCAGGTTTAATCTCAAGTCTAATCATCTCCTTAAAAATCGAAACAGCCTCTTTTAATCTCCCAACAACAGCAAATAGACCCAGCACAATGTTATAGCTCAACAGCTCTGTCAGCAGTCCCAGTTCCTGCATCCTTTCTGCAATTTCTACTGCATCTTCTAGCCTGCCTATCCTTTTGTACATGCACAGCATCATTGCATACGAAAACTCATTTGCTAAACCTCTTTCACGCACATTATCAAAAACTTCTTCTGTTTCCCTAACCATTGATCGTTCGCTATACAGATCAATGATACAATTTGAAGAATAGCTATCTGCACCATTCTCAAATGATCGAAGCAGTCTGTAAGCATCTTCTGCTTCTTCCAAGTAACCAACTTTTGTATATAGTTTGATCAAGGAGTTGCAGATTACATTATTCAATGAGAGACCTGCCGTTTTTAGGTCATCAACATATTCCATGGCTTCTGAGACATTTCCGCCCTCTGCAGAAGCATTAATTAGCACACCATAAAGAACAACATCAGGCTGCACATTGTAACCAATCATATCTTTGTACAAGCTTTTGGCCGATTCCAACTGACCAAGCTTCGTAAAGCTTGAGATTAGGGCACTGTACGGAACACAGTTGTTCGCTAGACCTGCTTCTTGCATTTTCAACAGATAGGGCTTTGCAACATGAGGCAAATCTGCAGCAGCTAGTGGTAGTATGAGAGAGATGTAGCTACATCTATCAGGCAGAACACCTAGTTTCTCCATATGATCAAATAATTGACATGCCTTATCATACTTTTTGCTTATCCCATAAGCTTTGATCATCACATTGAATTCCAAAACACCTATTTTGTTCTTCTCTTGGCAACAAACGAAAGCTTTCTCAGCTTCATGCACATACCCACGTTCTCCATAAGCATCAATATTAGCAGAATAGCACTCTGTGGACATATTACCTTCAAGGTGGAAACGTTCAAACCAAGACCATGACTTGTCAAGCATGCCAGCATCAATATACATTCTAGTCAAAGAAGACTGCGTAAACTCATCAATCTCAAGACCCCTTTTATCCATTTCTGAGATAAGCATCTCTGCTTCAAACACCATTTGCCTTATAGAAAAAGCATACAATAGAGTGCGATAGCTCACAGGATCCGGTTTAAGGCATGCTTGTTTCATCTTAGTGAAGTAACTAAAAGCAAGGTTGATGTTATCACGCTTAGCATAAAGGAATATGAGTATATTATATGTCCTTGTATCAGGAGCACGGTTAAGTTCATACATCTTTTGCACCAATGTATTGACCTCTTCTAGCATACCAATATTGCCATAGCTGTGAATCATTGTATTGAAGGTTATCGTATCAGGAACAACCCCATTTTCTAGCATCTTTTGAAATGTATGAGACATTTCTTGAACTTGCCCCGATTTTCCATATGTGTCAATGAGAGTGTTATAAGTATACAAGCTCAAACCAAGTTGATCCCCTGAACTCACTTTTGTAGAACTAAATTTATGTGTTTTGTGTACATTCTTTGCTCTAGTCGATTTGTCTGAAGACCAAACCTTAAAGAACTCCTCAGCTTTTCTAAATTCCCCTGCTTTCTTGTACATTTGAACAACAATTCCCATAGTAACTTCATCCGCCTCTATGCCTTGTTCATTCATTCGTCGAAGCCAAACCAAAGCTTCCTCTCTAAGACCACCTTTGCTATAAACATCAATAAGAGTACCATAAGTAGAATTAATTGGTGCAATCTTCTTCACCCTCATTTCATCACACAACCTTTCAACATCATCCCATTTTTGCGCTTTCCCAAGAGTCCGAAGCATTATATTATAATGAATCACGTTCAACTCATAACAACCTTTCCTCTTAAACCACTCAAAAATCTCCAGTGCTCTCTCCCAACTCAATTGCTCCTTCAAGATTATACTCCTCTCTTTGTTACTAAGTCTCTCTTCCCATGGCCGTAACGCCTCGTCTAAGTCACTTATACTTTCCAATGCCAGCAATATAGTGAGAATACGCCCTCCATATTTAGCCCATTTCGTCGAACACTTGGTGTGCACCTTCTTCACAGGAAATTTTCCACCCATATTTGCCAATTCATTTACACCATTCACCTCACTAATTTGATCGCACTTTTCCCCAGATTTCAAATCCTTCATTTTATCACAAAACCCATGTTTCTCTTTGCTCAAATTACTCTGTTTATCAATTACAACATTAGATTTTTCATTCTGCTTATTAAATCTTCTGAACTTCTTAAACCCTTTATTGGGTATTTCAAGAACATGGAATTCTTTGATTTTGTTGCAAGAATCATGGGTTTCAATTGGGGAAACTGAGAATTTGATGTTGGGTGAAGTATGAAGATAACATGGTGATTGGAAAAAACAGGTGATATTAGTGCATTGAGCTTTAGTAAACATAGTTAAATTGATTAAGCAATGATTTCTTACTCAGGTTGTAGTGTGAATTCCAAAAGTTATTCGGCAAGTCATAAGAGAAAGAAAGAAGGAAAGAAAAGTGATGTAGGGAGAAGAAACAAGAATTGATAGGGAAATTACACCTCGGTGTATAGGCTAATGGTTTCCGAACTTCTCAAACTATCTTGCCGCACTTCTCTCCCTCTTACATGATGATGTTTGGCGATTGCCAAAATTACCACTCTGAGTATATAATTTATGTATTACCTCCGTTTTATATTAGTAATAATTGAATTTTATTTGTGAGTAATAAGTATTCAATTGTTGCAACTAATATGAAATAGAGGTAATATTTTTTTTTTGGAGCTCCTTTTTAAGATAATTACAATATGGGAAATTCCTAGTTGCTAAAATTTTAGATCTTTGAGTTTTAAGAGTATTAAAACATTAAATAATATGAGGACCACTAACTTTTTAATATTTTTAAATGTGAAAAGTTTAAAAAATGTACTAAAATGTCATTTTAAATGCTTTTAGAAATCTAAAATTTTAGAAATTAGTCAACCCTCTTACAATATTATTGTAAGATAATCACAATATTATTGTATTATATTGGACTATCGATATTTAAATTATTTTCAAATTGATAGGGTTTAATATAAAAATATAAAGTAAATAGATTGGAAATAAATAGCAAAAGAGAAATGAAAATTAAGGTAATTGTTGAAATTTGGCAAAAAGAAATGATAGAAAGAATTGTCAAAAAGCGTGAGAATGTCTCTCCAAGAGCCTGATGTAATGATTATAATTCATATTTTTTGAGTGTTTGAGCTTCGGAAAATAAAATGACCAAAAGTTGTGTTTGGTGGATGTTGGATTGCAAGAATGTTGGTGGACAAGTCTGACAATGTAAATAGTATAAACGGTATCAATAAGGGTCTGTTTACTTCCGCTGAATTGAACTAAACTGAACTGAAAGTTTTTAATGAAGGATTAATGGATAGTAAAATAAGAGGAGTTGAACTGAACTGATTTTAAATTGAAGTAAATAGACCTTAAGTCTTCTAGAGTTTTTATTTTTTTTTTAATTATTATGTCTTCTTGTGTTTAATTGATTTATATTGGATTCACTCCCCCCAAAAAATTATATTGAATATATTTGATACATATGTACTAAATTATCGGACTACTCATACTCTCATAGGCTCATACTGTATATCATATTATTATGGTCTATGGAGTAGTATATTATTATTTAGTACTTAGTATGTCACTCTCTTGTATACGATGATCTGAGTATATCATTACATGATAGACTGATTGTTTTTGGTAAATTCATGGTCATTGGAAAATCTTGTAATTAGCTAGAGCTGTAACTTATAATAATGCATTTTATTTGTTTATGTTTGCAAAATAACGCTTCTTCTATAAAAAAAAAAATACGACACACATTGGAGTAGATGTACTCCGTACATTCCTTCCTCTACAATAAACACGCAACATTAATCGATTAGACTAAAATTATACTACGTACATCATACATTAGAGCTATAAGTCATCGCATACACACAAATCTTAAAAAATATCAAAGCTACTAAACAACAAATATGATACAATAAAAAAAATCAAAAGTAGAACAATTAACTTGCTTCAAGAAAATTTATGAACGGACTAAGGTACTTGTTGAGTTGTTGACTAGTTGCTGATACTCATGTTGTTGAATTTGCTAGCTTGATCATCAACAACTCAACCTGTTGTTGATAGTTGACACAATCTAAACCTGACCTGAAAAAAGCACGAGTTTTAATGACACTTAAAATTACATTAAAAAAAAAATTAATCCGATTACAATAAGGCCCGGCCCAACTCGAAGTTTGGTCGATGGCTAACTTACTTACCCCACTCATGAAGCTTTAGGTGGAGTTCAGCAGCACCGATTAAGAGATGAACAGCTTGAATTGGGCTTAAAATGTCCACTACATTTTTAAGTGTTCTTAGACGTAAATGATCAGCCTTCCAAAACACTTCCTTCAACTTCTCCTCTTTAATGCCTAACTTCTCCTTGACCAATTGATAATGTTCATTCACGGCAACGTCATTGCTTCCACCTCGGATCAACTCATTTGTCATACGTGATAGCTCAACCATGGACGAGTCAGCAAGAGTCTCTTGTAGCACGGCAAGTGATTCCGTCAACTCTCTCTCTTCTTTGACGGTTAGTATTTGCAACTCATCAATTAAGATGAGTTGGCTCGGAGAGAGGTCACCCAAATCGAAATTGGTTGACCTTTGTGCTAACAACTCGCTAAGTTGGGCTTCAACTTGAAGCCCAACTACTGAGTACAAGAGGTGGAAGGCCGTTGTGGGCCTCCATCCACCTATCCAAAGGAAGGCATGTTGTAATGGGCTCATCCATGCAGCAGAAAGCATTTGGAGGACGTTGAGCTTCACAGACTTGGACTTCACTCGGTAATAGTTCTTGTAGTGGCACATGACTCTCCTTACTAGTCCGCGAGAGGCCTCATGATCAAAGGCCGTGGTGGCTAGCTTTAGCTCGTCAAGGTCCTGCCTCGCCTCACATAGTCTTCTTTCGTAAAACTCACCAAACGGCTCAGGCCCGCCACTGTAGCCCAAATTTTGGGCCGCAGTGGCTTCCTTATTTTTGCTCCACTCTCGAACCTTAAGATGGAGCTCAGCAGCTGGGATGAAAAATTGGACGGCCTGGATTGGACTTAAAATTGACACTAATTTTTTAAGTGTTCTCACTCTTAAATCAATTGCCTTGCCACAAATCTCGGCTAACTTAAAAACTTGCTCAATATCAGGTGGGACTAACTTGGACTCCGTCTCTGAGTCAGACGACGAGAAAGATAGTATTAGTTTGGATTCTTTCTCGCATAGAGATTGAGTTAACTCAGTCTCATCGCGAATAGTATGCCTCATCAACTCGTCCAAGTGGACGAGTTGAGTTGGTGAGAAGTCCATGGAATCGCAAATGCTCATTCCCATGAGCAACTCACCAAGCCCAGCTCCCAGTGGGGAGCCAGGCTTAAAATCCAATAAATGAAAAGCAATGCTAGGCCTCCATCCACCAATCCAAAGAAACGCATCGTCGAGTTGGTAGGAAGGCCACTCGGGAGATAACAATAGGAGGACTCGAACTTCCTCCATGATCAGTTTGGACTCAACTCGGTAAAAGTTCTCGTAGTGAGTGAGAACTCGGTCTACGAGTTTCATAAGGAGAGGAGTCCATTCAGTTTCGGACTCCTTAGCCATGGCCTTGAGGTCGTTGTAGTCTTGCTGTTGATGCATAAGCAAGTTCATCATGGTTTTGGTCTTATCAACAAAGTGGTTGTTCATGGTTGAGTTCGATGGTATCATTATGGTGAGAGGTGCATTATTGTGCTTTGGTTTGTATTATTAGAGATTAGAAATTACTTCAACTGATGCTTCTGAAATGAATCTTAAGTTACACTTTATATAAGACATATACATACATCAACTTGACTTAGCTTATAAGTTCTTAACGATAATATTTTATCTTTTACTCCCTAGTATTTATCTCAATAGCCGGCCCGTCTATATATCTTATTTGATAGAGAAATATTTATATACTACCTATTTATATTTTAAAACGTATTATTAGTTAAATTTGTTTATGTAGCCATTAACTGTAAGTAGATAACCCTTTGAATTGTTATTAAATTCACATATAAGACTTTGGCCCTGTTCTTTTGGACTGAAATATAGCTTAGTTTTACTGAATTGAACTGAACTGAAATGAGTTGAACTAAACTGAACTGAACTGGACTGAAATGAAGTTATAATTATAATGAAAATGAGCTGAACTAAACTGGAATGGACTGAACTGAACCGAATAGAGCTGAGCTAAACTGAAATACCAAAAATTTAAGTCCAAAAAAAACGGGCCTTTAATTTATAAAAAAAAAATGCATGGTTGCTTTGATGAGATATATCCATTTATTTAACATAAAATATACAAGTGACTTAAAGTTGTTTCATGCAAAACCCTCACCTATTTGGTTGACAACGGGTGTATAAGAGCATTATATAATACTAGTACATGTCTAAATTTGATGAGATTTTGGAAATAATGAAGGCTTAGCTTATTGGTGTTTTTAGCGGTGGAAGTGTAAATCTGGTTGCATTTATATGGTATTTGGCCGGTTTGTCCATACTACAGTTGGATATATATATATATATATATATATATATGTGTTTTAATAATAATCTTTGTGCTAAAGTTTAATTTTGCTTTCATCATTGTATTTTTATTATTTGGATAAAGGATTGACTATTGAGGGAATTAAGGGTCTGTTAGTTCAACTTAAAATCAGTTCAGTTCAGTTTTCAACATTTGTTTTCTTTTATTTTGCTATTCATTAGTCCTTCATAACAAACTTTTAGTTCAGCTGTTTTCAGCTGAAGTAAATAGGCCCTAAGTAGCTCTAGCTTGAAATTTAGCTAGAAGAGGTTTAATTATACTCAGATATTAATATGATAGTGTTTTATATACAAGTGTGGCATTTACACATCTACAACACTCGAAAATTTAAACAATTGTCACATTACAATATCAACCGTTACAGAAATACAAAGATTAAATTTTATTCATATCCATTCTGTGATTATTAGAGTACATATATAATCTAATAACTATCTAAATACTTTCATTCAACTGCTACATTAATCATCCAAAATAATATAACGTACTCCATACTATTATAGGAATAGACACGTAAATTTAGGAATCACATATTAATATTTAAATCTATCTATCTATCTATCTATCTATCTATCTATCTATCTATCTATCTATCTATCTATCTATCTATCTATCTATCTATCTATCTATCTATCTATCTATTATTCGATCATACGGGCTCCAAATGACGCGTATGCACACAAAAACAATCAATCAAATTATTTCCCGCCCCAAATACAGTTTGGAACGATGTATTCAGTGTATTCATTTTGGCCTTGATTGTTTTTGTTAGCTTCAGCTAATTTGATTGTATGACTTTCTTAATGAACATTTGGTATACACTCGTAGTAAAGTAGAACGTGCAAAGCAGTTGGGATTTGAAGCTAGCAGTCTAGCACCAACATTACTCAAGTTTTACTCGTGGTCGTATGTCTGTATGTGGTATGTTGGCATGTTGCTTGAGTCCTTACTAATACATAAGGGAAACTTCGATAGTGGGTTTACTAGGTTAGTTACTCAATTATTATGTTATTTATTGTATGTAGACATGTAGTGTCAGTGTTTTGATATTTAGTAATATTGATATACTTGTACAAAAATTGGAAATTTATTCATACATCTTGTTTTTGTTTAGTCCACAAAGTTATGGCGCGTTTTGTGTTTGTTTTTGAATTATGTATTACGCGTTAAAGGCCTGACCAAATCCAAATTATAATTTTAAAAGCGCAAAAGGAATATGCGCCTATAAGTTGAAAAAAAAAAAAAATTCCAAAGAAAATCTATTGGGGCGTGCCTCACAGTTGCGTCTTAGAGTGCCTAGTCATGCCTCAGTGTGTCTTTGGAAAAGCCTGAGCCTATGCGTTCTAAAAGCCCCCTGCTTGCACCCTACGCTTAGGCGCATGCTTTTTAAACTAAGGTCCAGACGCTAAATCTTTTACGGTGCTTGATAAAGTGTGGAAGAAATAACGTCTTGCTTTTAATTTAGTGTTAGCTTTTAAAGTAGCTAGTAGGGTTGGCTTATAGCATAATAGCAAAGTTGCATTGGGTTCAACAATAAAGCAAATTTTTGGGTGTTCATACATGAGGATGTACTCGGTAGCCAGCACTAATGCCTTTGCGAAGCTCGGTCTGGACGAATCATGAGTGTACATTATAAATGAAAAGTTTCTATAAAATCACAGTGATTTTGGGCTCTGTTTGGTAGAGCGTAAAACATTTTCCATGAAAAGTGTTTTCCTCCCTTTCTCAATTTTACATTATTTGGTACACAAAGGAATGTAAAATCATTTTCATGGAAGTAAATTTTTCTTTACAATGATGGAAAACCAGGAAAACTTCCTCACCTAGGTTGCACGGAGTCGGGAGCGGGGTCGAAAACGAATACGGATACGGGGACAGAAAACGGCTACTCTAAAAAATATTGTTAATGGGTACGGTAAATTATAACATGAAGAATCGGGTTCGTCCCCAAAACGGGGACGAATCGGGTTCGGGGACGGCTACCCATTAGAAGTACCCATGCTACATAGTTCCTCACTACCTCCTTCCACACCCTTCATTTTCTCTATTTTCATCAAATTTTTTACATGTAACCAAACATTGGAAAATTGTTTCAATGAAAATTGTTTCCATGGAAAACTATTTTCAATGAAAATAATTTTACATTGAAAATGTTTTACGCCCTACCAAACGGACCCTAAAGTTGTTTATTTTTTAAGCAAATATCACTTTTATACACACTTTACTTACAACAATACCATGTAACATCATATGAAATTGGGAATTCGCACCTTCAATGCGGATTAGGAGTGTGCAAAACCGGATACCGAAATTTTTTCGATCCATAATTTCAGATATCTTGATTTCCAGAAGAAAAAAAAAGTTATTCTGTTTCCGTTCCAATTTTGGATTTTATAATCAAACTCTTCTAAATCACTTCAATATCCTCTAAAAAAAGGGTATCGAAAAATCGGAATTCCGGTTTTTATTTTCCATAAGTATTCAAATCGAAAGTTCATAAATTTCATTTCATTTCTGATCAAGTACCCGTTTTTTTCGAATTTCAAAAAACCAGATCGAATATTCGAATTTTCGGAACGAAATTTGGGTAATCCGAATCTAAAATTCGAAATCGGAATTTATTGCACACGCCTACCTTGAATCCATCAACACATAGACTATGTAATATAGTACATCTGCACAAGTGACCCACGATTGTTTTTAGCCTCTAAAAGCTTCTTATGTTTTCTCTTTAGAAGATTTCTAAAAATTGGCACACTGGTCTATTCATTATCCCGCCACCTTCTTATGATCTTTCGAACCTGAAAAGTTGTTTGAAAGCTCTCTTTTAACTATGGGAACACCATGTAAATTTTCGGCAAATATTTTTTGGAACCCCAAAACCTCCGAAAATCATGAATTATAACCTTTGTTTTCGACATCTGGAACTTCATCTTGTTTTCACGTTATCTTTCTCCCACATGTCATAGGTGAACCCAATATGCCTTACGCTCAGTTTCAACGATAATAACCTTGATAACTTCTCTCTTTAGACAATTTCGATAAAAGGGCATACTAGTTTTTTCCGTTCTTCTAGGACTCTTCTTATGAACTTTCAAACCTCTAAAAGGTGCTCGGTGAGCCTCTTTTGATCATTGGGGCTCATTGTAAAATTTTCGACAGTTTTTTTTCGAGATCCTAGAACCAAAAAAAATGTGGATTATAGGCTTATAGCCTTCGTTTTCAGCTTGCGGAGAGTTGTCTTGGGCTCTTTCTTGTTTTTGCCCAGTTTTTAACCACATGTAGTAAATGACCTCAGAAAACTACACATTATTTTAGCCTAAAAATTGTTATCTTCTTTATTTAGAGAATTTACGAATAAGGATACAAATACATAAATAATGCAAATATCTCATTTAACATGCCAAGATGTGAGTGTCAAGCCCTAACTCTAAAACACCAAAAATAAACACTCTCCTAACCTGTGGTCTTTGTCAGCAACTATTATTGTAAAAACTTGATGTTTCTCTCTTCTGAGGATCCCTTTAATCTTAGATCTTTGTTAAACACAACCTGAGTTAGCTGCTTTTTAATTTTCAACAATAATATCAGTGTATGTGACAATAAATTTATTGTTCAAACATAATTAATGTTTTATTTAAGATTTATTTTTTCATAACATATCAAAAAATATATATTTATAGGTAAGAAGTTTTTGTTTAACTATGCGTGTTACTTTGTGACATTCATTGCCAAGTCTTAAACCTAAATAAAGGAAGAGTGTTTGGGGATAGACAGTAGGTTTGTGGCAGCTATGCAGATGACTTTTGCATTTCTTCATATTGAATCATGTCTAACCCCGACTCCAAATTATTTATGGATTAAGATGGTATCATTGTTATGTGTAATATATGTAGTTGTTTTGTTTACATTGTTTTTAAAATTATTAATTTTCCAATACGTTTTTCGTTTCCTTACTTTTAGGAATTTGCACTTCCTCATTTCCAAAACAGTTTCATTTTAAACACTCTCCATTTCCATGCTACATAGATTTTAGCCATACTATTCAAAGATGAACCGTGGATTTCATGAATTATACATTCCAACGTACTTGACTGCTTTAGATGAAAACAAGGGGTATACTCAAAGTTTATACTCCAATGTTGGAATGAATCATTTGGTGCTGTGTCAAAGCGTTTCTATTAATCCACTAATTATATTCTCAGCAACTCAGGAACTCTTAGGTACAATGAAGACCCTTATACAGATATTGGTCATACAGTTAATATACTTATAGTTGTACAGACATCAATTAGCCAAGTCTACAATATTAACAACTTGCCTGGTGCTTTTCAAGTAGGAATTCCTCGCCAGAGCATTTTTCTGCAGCGATTTTCCTTCCCAATTGAACCACAGTTGCTTTGCACAATTAGCTTTCATGTGGTCTCCTTGGACAAAAAGCCACTAACATTGAGATTGAAACTGCATAAAATCCCCCCAAAAAAAACGGTTTCACGTCGTTTACTTTACAGTAATTGTTAAAAACTTTGTTTGAAAGTGGGCAATACATATATAGAGCAAGCATCAAAGTGTAAAGACTAATGAGGTAATAATCATTAATACTGTTTAAAAAGCAACATAAACCAGAAAGCTAATAAGAATTCAGTGACGTAAAGTTCTGCAGTAAAATCATGTTCAGAGAACACGATGGGTACTGTAATTACATAAACCATCCCCTTATCATCACCTCAACAAATAAACACTGATTTGTTTGTTCTTGTAACCAAAGAAATAGTGTAAACCCACCCATGCAAAATATTGCATAACTAAAGGACATGAGGATCCGACTATATAATGGTTAATTGAGTAGTGTTAGGTGGGGTATCTATGATTATGATGTGGGTATGACAGTCAAGTACAACACTAAAAGTGTTTTGACAGACTATTATAGAAAGCAAGTTCATATCATTAGTTTGAAAATCTTGCCAAACTCAACAAAATCTACTACCTCCGTATCATATTAGTTGCAACAATTTGACATAAAGTAGAGAGGAAAAATGTGAAATCGTTACAACTAATATGATACGGAGGTAATAATTAATCCATAACAATTTCAAAAGCACTTCTAATGAAACCACATTTACATTGTCAGTGTCATGAAAGCTGCTAAAGGTCTAAAATTGACACTCCCTTTATACATTTTTTTAATTTTAAAGTTCATTCATCTGTTTTCTTAGAAGCCAAACTTTAAAATCTTATTATTTACAAGACATCTTGTTGGATCGAACAATTCGCCTCGATGTTTATTTTCAAAATATCAACTCTTTATAAAATTTATTTACAGATATTAATAATCAAAGTGATATATCTTGAAGGCAATGATAAGGCAAATGGAACCAAAAAAACTAGAAAAAAAAGGTATTTTAGTATACAATGTCTTCACAGACAATCTGTTAAGCAGTACTTCTCTTGGATCACAAGTGAATTCTAATACTTCTACGATCAAGACTCAAGATACCGTTAGAGTGGTAATAAATAAATCACTGACCAGTTAATTATTAAAATGCAGACAAAATCAAGGTCACCAGTTTGGCATTTATGGTATGAGAAAACTGGTTAATTTGAAGGAGCTTTGCTGGTCCCGTCACCCTCTAACCCCCTCAAAAAAAAAAAGAGAAGTGAACAACAAAATACTCTCCAAGCTATAGGCCACATATATACTTGAGAATGGTATTAATTAAGTCTACTCCAAACAGATGAGACAATCAAGGATGCAACAAATTAAGGAAGGTGGACAGACAATCTGTTTTGGTCCATGATCGAATCGCTTTCACTTAATCTTAAAACAAGGGCCACACAGTATTTACATTTAAATCATTCTTCGTGACATTGTTCGGTTTATACCATATAAGTAAATCTAACCTTGCTACTTCAAACGACATGGTTACATGTTCATGAATAGAATTGAGCTAGACAGCTTAATTTTCTATAAAACCGACATTATTTAGGGAACAAAGTAATGAACACACTCGAACTGCCAAACAACTACAAGAGTATCAGGTCCTACATTGTCAATCAACAATACACTTTAAATCGTAACACACCAACAAACCCAATGTGGACAACATAGAAGGTCCCCAAGATCTCTATCACAGAGATCAAAATCGGCCCATGATCCCATATACTCCAAAGGCATTACACAAAATACAAATAGCTCCTAGCTACTTACCCCTTCAGTGACAAGCATATTTACCCTTGGCAGGTTTAACCTTATTCGAACATTCTCTTTTTCCAGCTCCCAACCTTCTATTCAGCTAAGGGTTTAAGCAAGCAGCAGTAATCTTATCGCGAGCTATCGAACAAACCAACTACTCATAATTGCTAACTAGCACAATGTAAGGGGTTGCAATGTAATTAAAAGCTCCTAAAATAGAAATACCCCACATAGCAGTACTCTTATTGCAAAACATTTAAGTAAACCTACCAATTGTAAACTAGCACAATGTCAAAGGTTGCAGCGAAATGAATGATCTTAAACTCCAAGAACCCCAAATAACAACACTCTTATCCGCGACGCAATTGAACAAACCAACCCATAGTTAACTAGCACAAAATTGAGATGCCCCTCAAACCCAAGAACCCCAAATATTGAAAACTTGAACTAAAAATCAAAACTTTTTTCGAGTTACTACACGAACAAACAAGAATATTACTTTCCTAAAATCCACAACAACACAATCTAATACTACTAACTTCATAAAACTTCAAATTAAAATTTCAATTAAAAACAAACATAAATTAAAAATTTAAGTTAATTCAATAAAAAAAAAAAAAAAAACTCACCAATTAGAGAAATTAAGCAAGATAGAAGAGATCATCAGTCATGAGTAAGATATACTGCAAAACCCTCAAAGGAACTCCATTTTTAAAATCAAGTGCAGGCAACCTCAGCTCTCTTACCCTACACTCTCCTACACCACCATTGATGATCTTTTCGGCCCGAATTCGATTCCAATCCTTTTTACTAAACAAATAAACCACCGATGATGAAGACGAAGACGACGTCGTTTTCTTACATTCCGATGACCGAAACAGCGACCACCCATTACCAGCTAAAACCCTAGAAAACTCCTCCATTGAATTCACCGGTTTACCGGAAACCCTAGAAACCAAACAAACAGTGGAAGAAGAAGAATCGTAATCATAATTAGTGGCATAACCGTAATTAAACCTAGAATGAGGGTCAATCTCAAGAAAAACAAGCTTAAACAAGTTCTTAGAAAGAGAAACAAAGTAACGAAGAAGGGAGATAGAGGAGGAAGTAGAAAGAGAAGGAAAAGGTAAAGGAACGGCGTCGTTAGGGATAGTATTACCCCAAAACGACAAAGCAGACGTGGAGGTGGAATTAGAAGTCGACGCCGTGTTAGACGATGATGAAACAGAAGGACGATTGTTAGAAGATGACGTAAACGATAACGGCGAAATGGGGGAAACCGTAGAAGTTGATGATGATGATGACGTGGCGGGGGAAGAAGGCCAAGAGAAGAGGAGGTGAGAGAGAGAAGGAGAAGGGTGAAAGTTCATGCCGATGTCACGTGCGATGGTGGCTAATCGAAAAGTGTCGCTAATAAGTTCTTGTGTAGGGAGGAATAGAAGTAACGGCATTTTATTTCTATTGGTTTTGAGTTCGTTGGTGGTGACGTCATTGTCGTCGTCACCGTGGTAGTGGGTATGAGGTGGCATGATGGGATTGGTGGTGGTGGGAGGGAGGAAGGGGAAGGGTGAGGGGGAAGTGAGGATGGGTTCGCCGAGGAGGAGGGATCTGAGGAGTTTTACTGACACCATTTTTTTTTTTTTGAATAAAAGGAAAGTAAAGGGAGAAAAAAAAAAAAAAAGACACACCATCATCGTCTTCTCTTTTTTTTTTTTTTTCTCCCTTCTTTCCTTTTATTCAAAAAAAAAAAATGGTTTCAGTAAAAACTCCTCAGATCCCTCCTCCTCGGCGAACCCATCCTCACTTCCCCCTCACCCTTCCCCTTCCTCCCTCCCACCACCACCAATCCCATCATGCCACCTCATACCCCTACCACGGTGACGACGACAATGACGTCACCACCAACGAACTCAAAACCAATAGAATAAAATGCTTTCTTACTTCTCCTCCCTACACAAGAACTTATTAGCGACACTTTTCGATTAGCCACCATCGCACGTGACATCGGCATGAACTTTCACCCTTCTCCTTCTCTCTCTCACCTCCTCTTCTCTTGGCCTTCTTCCCCCGCCACGTCATCATCATCATCAACTTCTACGGTTTCCCCATTTCGCCGTTATCGTTTACGTCATCTTCTAACAATCGTCCTTCTGTTTCATCATCGTCTAACACGGCCGACTTCTAATTCCACCTCCACGTCTGCTTTGTCGTTTTGGGGTAATACTACTCCCTAACGACGCCGTCCCTTTACCTTTTCCTTCTCTTTCTACTTCCTCCTCTATCTCCCTTCTTAC
>PYUH01003976.1:2058797-2080402 GCA_016808085.1 Suaeda aralocaspica
GAAAATTTAGCAGATCTATTTACCAAGGCGCTTCCTACTGCTACATTCAAGAAATTAGTTCATCAAATCGGGTTGCGTCATCTCAAGGATCTCAACGGATGATATCATGAGGGGGAGTCAATGCGCGCTGTACTCTTTTTCCCTTAGCTATGGTTTTTCCCACTGGGTTTTCCTGTTAAGGTTTTTAATGAGGCAGCATTGCACATGCGCATTATAAAATGATGTATATTTGCTTTATAATGGACATCCAAGGGGGAGTGTTATAAAATATTATTATTATTTTATGGATGTCCATTATACCCCTTAGGTATGATCTAGAATGTTCTGGATACTAGGGTTTATTCTACAGGAAACCCTAGTTTATGCTTGTATATATATATTTGGTACTGAATAAGAAAACAGATCTATTCTTCTCCCCACAAATACTCTCTACTAAAACTCTAGTTTATAACAATAATATATTTTTTTAAAAAAAAAAAAAAAAAAAAAACAGAGAGCAAATAACAACCAGAAATAAATTCCTTTATCTTATTAAATGAATTGGTTTATACGTTAAACACTCTCTTACCAGAAAACTATTTTAATACAGACTACTCCATTACATTTCTTTACATCTGTTCTTCATTTTAAAATAGTTAATCATATTTTATTATTTATTTAATCTTTATCTTAGACTTTAATCATGGCTTTCTCCATTGATATTCTTCCTAATCTTAGGTTTCTACTTCACTACCTTTTCTCTTTCTTCTTTCCTTCTTTTGTCTTTTGGCTACAATTATTATTTGAATTTTAAGCGGTTTCAAGTAATAGATGTATTTTCCTTTTTTTTTTTTTTTAACCATTTAAATAATGTATAATTATGATAATTATATACTTAATTAATATTTATATATTTGTTTATGTTTGTTTTATAGTATTGGAGCAGCAGGAGTAAGTAAAAGCAAAAGCCTAAATTGTTGTTTATGGAAGATTAATTCATCAAGGGCATTTCAGCTCAAAACCCATCTTATTACTTCACCAAAATTTACACCTATCTATTGGTATATGTTTCTAATTTCATTCCATAAGTTTGTTATGATTATGAGTCAATGTGAAAGAGCTCTGCTTAACTAGATTCTATTGTCGGAATTATGGACCTAATTATTCGGATATAATTGTATTTATACGCTATCATATACACTGTACTAGCTTGTTGCAAAATTGAGGTGTTTTGTGTAGTAGAAAAATAGGCTTACTATTATTACATTCATGATTCAATTGAATTTGCAGTAAAAAGTTGTTGTAGAAACCTTAAATGTTACTTAGAGTTACTGGACTAGGAATTTATCCATTATGAAGTCGTCTCCAATTCCTTTTTTGTTCTTAGTTTTACATTAGCCTGTATAATTGAGAGGAGAACTTCCCAAAACACTCTTTTAATTTGTTTTCCACGAAATTCCGATAATTAATATATATATATTTTTTTGATGATTAACAAAATTTTCTTCGAGTGTATATATTAGTGGTGACTCCTACTAAGTAGTAACTACCTTTAGATTAAGACCGGTCATAGTGTAAGTTGTATATGGATACCTATATGAATTATAGATTACTTGGGGTATGCTTAAATGGTGGGTGAAATCCCTTCACCAACTTAGGTAATGCTTAGATTGGTTGGTGTTGACTCTTGATCAAGATATGTTAGCTAGATCACGGATGTTTGATAATAATTGCACGCTAAAGAACTACGAATTAGTAAAAAAAATTCAATTTCATTTTGTACTTTGGCCTTAGCAAGCCATGTAATGGTCATTTGGCCTTTTGAGATGAGTGATATACCCGATACTGTGTGGTTTAGAACATAAGAAAGAGGGAAAACAGGGTCAAATGTGCCTCATGTTGGAGTCAAAACTGGTTTGTTGGCATATATCTTGAACTTGACTAAGGTAATCCTAAAAAATAAGCCTTTTTGTTTACTGATCGAGCCTGATTGAAGTCGGAATTTACTGAATACAATCTATTTTTGCTGAATATTCCAAAGTAGTAATTGAAGTGAAAGTAAACTTGGCTATGTGATGTTTGGTTGGTTAGTTACCCACAATATTGTTCACATGACAGTAGTTTAAGACAAGACGGAGCTAACAAAAGGCACACATATTTTCTTTTCTTTAACCACAAGTTTGTTTAGCTAGTAGTTAACAGTTTCTCATGTAGCTCAAGTAATAGATGATATAGGCCTATTTATAGGGCATTAGTTTGTAATTTATATTCTGTTGTGTTTTCATAATTCATGAAGTGAAAACTTTCCCTTGTAAGTCACTGTTGTGCAATTTTTCGGAGTCCAAAGTTTTGAAATAATATCTCGTGTTTAAGATTCTACTCAAGCTTATTTTTAGGTGACTAGTTCTATGAATTGAGGCATACGGTGTGTAAAATCTAGTGTTTCCTTACCCGGAACTCTCATCATTTCTTTATAGTTTCCATTACGTCCAGATTCCTTTTTTCTTGAACAATATGTTTCTTTTGTAATTCACACAGTTCTAGTGCAGCAATCTCAGTAATGGCAGAGGAAAAAAGAGAGTTGTCATTTGATGCAGATAAAGCTGGCTTTCTGGTCAAGGAGCTTAGAAGACAGTTTGATTCTGGAAAGACTAAGACCTACGAATGGCGAGCAGCTCAGTTGGAGAGTATGTCCAGAATGATTGATGAGAGGGAAAAGGAGATAATTGATGCCCTTCATGAAGATCTTTCCAAGCCTGAATTTGAAACTTTTATTGCTGAGGTAAGCCTTTCTCTTGCTAGAAGCTGATAAATACAGTAAACTTTCAATTCTGGACATTGAACTTTTCATGACCAATGTATACATTCAAATGAAACTAATTTATTTGATTTCAAGTATAATATACTTCTCAACATGATTCACATACGTTTACGAGTTACAACATATTTGATTCTTGGGGCATGCAAATCGACATTTTCTTAGGTAATGTGGACTGAATCACTGAAGTATGTCTTCTGTATTGTAGATTTCTATGGTAAGATCCGCATGCAAGTTGGCCATCAAGGAGTTAAAGCAGTGGATGAATCCAGAAAAGGTTTGTAGTTTCTTTGGTGTTTGATATCATAGAGCTGATTTGTGTTGAAGTATAGCCCTTGTATTCCTGTACACCTTAACTGTACTAAAATGCTTTCTACAGGTAAAAACTCCATTAACAACATATCCTTCTTCAGCAGAGATAGTTTCAGAACCCTTGGGAATCGTGCTTGTTATCTCAGCATGGAACTACCCTTTCTGTATGTAAGAAAATACTCATCTAAAGAGTATTATTTATTGATTGTAAATTTATGACCTGATTTTCATTGCGAGTAGTATTTGTATTTTACCATGCATATGTTAGTTCTAAGAAAACAAAACTTACATATGAATTGAAATTTGACAGTACTATCACTTGATCCGGTGATTGGTGCCATAGCAGCTGGAAATGCAGTAGTCCTAAAGCCCTCAGAGGTCGCTCCAGCCACGTCCTCATTACTCGCAAAGCTATTACAAGAATATGTTGATAACACCTCAATCAAAGTCATTGAAGGTGCTGTTGATGAAACTACTGCCCTACTTGAGCAGAAGTGGGATAAAATATTTTACACAGGTTTTTCTCCGTGATTTTATCAGAGTTTGTAGACAGTTTTACATCCTGACAAACTCTTAAACTCTTTATTTCTTTCTTTCAATCTTTTTTTAAGGTAGTGGAAGAGTAGGCCGAATTATTATGGCCGCAGCTGCAAAGCACCTTACACCTGTTGTGTTAGAACTTGGAGGAAAATGCCCTGTAGTTGTTGATTCTGATGTTGATTTGCAAGTACGAAACCTTCCTTTACATATCAACTATCCAGCATGCACTTTTTTCTTCTTCATTTTCATTTCTAAGCTATTCATCGTTTGCTGTTTTAAAACTTAATGTAAGGTTGCTGCAAGGAGAATCATAGCAGGAAAATGGGGCTGCAACAACGGGCAGACCTGCACTGCTGCAGATTATGTTATAACTACCAGAGATTTTGCTCCAGAGCTAGTAAAGCGGCTTTTCCATATCTCAAACAATGGCAACTAAGATTATTTGTTATACTCAGTATAATTTTGTACATATACTCGTAATTAACATGCTTTCTTCTTGTTGATAGATCACTGCTTTAAAGTTACAATTGATAGAGTCTTTTGGAAAGAACCCTATGGAATCAAAGGACATGTCAAGAATTGTTAACTTTCACCATTTTACACGGCTAATGAAACTTATGGAGGAAGATGGTGTTTCTGATCAGATAGTCGTAGGTGGTGAAACAGATGCAACGAAATTGTAAGTTTTCATGATTTGAATTTCTCTTAGTTGCTCCTGTTCAGTCATCTAGAATTCTAGATAATATGCTACTGTGCATACTTTTTTGAGTGTATCCTGTAAGCTTTTAGTTGTACAATGTAGAAAAATAGCGCCAACCATCGTGCTAGATGCTCCAGAAGACTCTGCATTAATGACAGAAGAGATTTTTGGACCTTTGCTACCTATCTTCACTGTAAGTATGAACAGTGTTGAATACATTATATTTGGTTTTTGAAGGTTTTTATACACGAGGCATTGAGTATGCTGTTTAATACTGTAATGTATTAATTTAGACTTTTGATTTTGGACATGCGGTTATCTGTCAAGAGACATAATCAAACTCATATTGGATTAAAATCTCAAATGAATGGCTGAATTGAAAGATTTCAAAATGACTTCTCTAAAAAACCGTTGTAGACTCCTTGCTTACTTGTATAGTTCCTTTCAATATTGCATAAGCTACTCGACTATGTGTCACATAATGTAATTTTTAATTTCATTTTAGGTTGAAAAAATTGAAGACAGTTTCAAAGTGATCAGGTCCAAGCCAAAGCCTTTAGCAGCATATCTTTTCACCAACAATGAACAGCTGAAAAATGCATTTGTAAAAGACATTTCGGCAGGAGGAATGCTCATCAATGACACCATTTTGCATGTAATTACCTAACTATCTTTATACTACATTATTCATGCAAATCAGAATTATACACATTATAAAGGTCACTTGTTCCCAATTTTTCTCTGACAATGTGGTTCATATGCTGTTGTTAACTTGATACAGCTTACTGTTTCTACTTTACCATTCGGAGGAGTCGGTGACAGCGGGATGGGATACTACCATGGAAAATTCTCCTTTGAGGCATTCAGCCATAAAAAAGCGGTTATGTACAGAAGTTTTAATGGAGATTCATCAGTAAGGTATCCACCATACACGCCAAAGAAGCTAATATTATTGAAGTCTTTGATGACTGGCAACTTCTTGCAGCTCATTCTCACTTTAATTGGATGGTCTAAAGAGTAAAATATAAACACAATAATGTATCTGTTTTTTGATTGAATTTTTAGATATCATATACGTACTATGTATACTAAAGAGTTTATGTGTATTGTACATACACTTATACTATTGGTAATGTAATTTATTTTAATTTGCTGTCAATAAATAAAACTTTGATTTCCTTATCTTGATAACTCTGATAATTTCTTGGAAGAATATCTGTTATGATCATTTTGAGCTTACGGTTATGGTTCCATGTAAAGGGACCAACTTAGAACAGGACTTCCCTGAACCAACTTGGGAAAGGCTTAGATTAGTAGGCACTGACCCAATTATGAGGTTCCACTCGATACAGCTTTGAGTATGGACATCTTTTGAAAGAAGTACATGTTAAAATGTTATGTCTACTCATGTATGAACTTATTATTTCAACTCCAACCCTGCGTGGATCTGGAAGTCTATCAACATATTGAGGTTTCCTGAGAAAATAGTGAAGTTCCTCTCACTAATACAAGAATATCATACATTTGAATTAAACGTCTTTGAGGGTGCCATCCATTGATGAAATTTTTGTATATGGTCAAGTGAAGAGAATGAAGCTATTGAAGTGAAGGAAAAAATTACACTACTCATTGCTGCGGCTGCAAAAACATGTTGCACCACTTGATCTATTATATTAACCAACTGAATCGTTGCTGCAGAAAGAAGTATTATAGCTAGCAGTTGAGCCCTGCAACAATTGTCAGGCTATCATTGCTATGCACTGAAACTGATCAATTCCTTGCTCAGGTTTTAAAGTTGCTGGCGGAGAGGATACAAACAATTAAAATGCATTTGTGAAAGACTTGGCAAGATGAATGCTCGTCATTTGATCATCGATTCTATGTTTCTGGTATACACATACCCCATTTTTTTCCTGCTATGATTCCTGTCAAACAGAAGTGTACTCGTGTATAGAATTTTCTAGTATATTTTCTCTGACAGTTTTTTCAGCTGTTGATGATGCAGCTTACTGTTCTGGTTTACCATTTGGAGGAGTTAATAGGAAAAATTTTCTCCAAAGCTTTCAGCCATAATAAAGCGGTTATGCGCAGAGCTTTCAGCCATAATTCAGGTATCCACCATAAACCCCTGAACTGTAAAATTTGTTGATTATTTTTTTTGAGTGGCAGAATTTTCTAGTTCATGCCCGGTTTTTTTTTTTAGGTTGTCTATGGATTAAAAATGGATTGAAATCGCAATTCTGCTATGAGATATCACACATTGCATGTACTAGACATCTTAAATGTACACAGGACTGAACTATTGATAATGTGAATTTTATATGACAACTTGATTACTGAATAAATCTTATACTATTACATGTCAGGACATCTGAAATATTATTTAAGGTTCAAAGGCCTTGAAGCAGGTAACAGTTCTGTTCATCGGTATCACTGTATCAATTAATTAAGTCCAGCCTGCTAACACTAGGGTAGTTCCCGGAAGTAATTTTACTTTCATATACTTATTAGCTGTAATTCTGCAAATGAAACAAAGTTCTATGCGTAAAATACATGATCAATTGAGCATAGTTAATTAAAATTTAACCTAATAAACGTCTTTTGGTGCCGAATAGAAATGGTCAAATTTATGATTCTTGGCTAGTGAACTTAGTTTTTGGGGCAAAAATTCCGGATGCAGTGCCAATATAGCAGTATTATATCCTAGCCCAACTACAAAAAGACTGCTAATAATTCTTTTCCCCACAGTGGCAATTCTATTTGCACCAAACTGTCATTTGTGAACGATTTTCTCTTACAATTCATATAGATGAAGAAGCTTTCACCAAAGTGCTAAACCATTTGAGACTAAAATACAGTCACAACAAACAAATTAGGTCTTAACATAGACGCCCCACATAAGTAGTGCATCAATACAAGTTTTAGCTTCATTTTTTGCACCCTTCTCTTAATTGATCGTTGAACCTTGCACATGTAAAACAGTAGGCTATAGAGCAACTTAAATCTCCGTATAACAAGAACAAGAAACATGTGACACGACCACACAAGTGTCATTTATAGTCCGATACACAATTGCAATCGATGTCATATCCAAACTGTTGTTACAAAAAAAACCGTTTTTCTTACACACTACTCCCAGTTCCCAATCCAAATGCATCGCAATCTTTCAAAATTAGAGTTCTTCCAATTCTTTGTTATGTAAAATAAATCACACGTAAAATTAAAAACAAAAAAAGTAAGAAACAGAAAATAAAAACACAACAGTTTGAAACCAAACATTGAGGCTTGTTTTGGTCCTGATTTTTCTGCTGTCAAAACCTCAAAAAAAAAAAAAAAAATAAGGAAACAGAAAACAATGTGCTGAACACCATTTTCTGAGTAACAAAAAAACCCTAACTCCCAAAAAAACCTTAAAATTTTGCAATCAAAATTTCTCTCTACTCATCGTGGGTCCCAATGAAGCGACCTTCGACGGAAACAATGGCGGAATCACCGGAGCATCGACCACCAGTACCTCCGAATCACCGGAAGAAGAAAACGAGGGAATTGCCGAATTTATCAGACTGCCATTGTTGTAACCTTCGAATTAATAGCACAAACCCTAAAAATCGGCTTCAAATTCTTTCTAGTGAGTGGAGAATCGTATTACTTTGTAAATGTTGCTTTAATCTTGTTGAATCATCGCAATTTTGTTCGTATTGTTTAACTAGGGTTTCGTGTTCATCAATTGATTCTGTGTTTGAGTGTAAGAGGTGTCATCGTAGGATTCACAAACAGTGTGTTTCGATGTTTTCAGGTAATGATTTTAGTAGTAGTAAAGATGAATTTTCAGTTTGTTATGATTGTTGGATTCCCAAATTGCTTGAGAATGATTATAATGCTAGGGTTGTTCATAATAGAGTTAAGAAGAAGGGAGTGAAAAATGGTTTTGAATCAATGAATTCGTTAGGGAGTTCCGGGGTGTGTGACTCACAGGAGAAGGAGAAAGGGAAGGCGGTGGAGGCAGCGGTGAATGGTACTCATGTTGTGGCACAGAAGAAGGTTGCAGTCGCTGTTGAAGCGAAGGAGAAGGCAATTGGTAAAGCATTGGATTCGAAGAAGGCGGTGGCGTTAGCGAGTAGTGCTGTGGGCTTGAATGTTGTAGAGAAGGATGGGGATCGGAGGGGTTCGGTGGTTGATGATGATGCCCAATTGGCTATTAGGTTGCATAGAGCAATGAATAGCTCACCTAGGATATCGAGGAATTTGTGCTTATTCAATACCCATTGTATTGATGTGCCTGAGAATGTGGATGGTTCGGAGTTTCAGGCAGGTGGAGAAATGAGTTGCTCTAGCAAAGATACTAATATTAGGGTTTATGAGCGGAATAGGTTGTCTGCAACTAGACAAGAATGTGAGCAACAGTATGTTAAAACACAAGATGAGAAGTGTGGTGGTGATTTTGATGGTCTGATTACGTACAGAAGGAAGGGACGGACAGCATTAGAGGCTAATTGCAAGGAAGAATCGGATTGTTTTCGAACTTCATGTAATAGGGAATCGTCATCAGGAGATATTGGAACAGGGATTAAAGAGGACTGCTCTATGAGGACATATGAGAGGAGACTAACAAAAGTTAAAAGGTGCAAAGTGGAGAATGGTCATTGCACTAAAACTTATAGCAGGAGGCATACGGCAATTCCACATTGTAAAAGCAATATGATCTGTGGCGACTTTAACTTGGACAATGGGACTCATGCTCCAGCTATTTCTTTTGATTGTTGTGAGGAATCGAGAACATTTGCTACTGCATCTTAGCCTAGTTCAATTATTCAAATGATACAGTTTTGTGGAAGGTCTCACCTCAAATCAACCTTCTCCTAGGTCCTCGATAACAGCAGAAGACTATTTTGTATAGGTAAGCATTTCTGCCATGTTGTTTCACTATACTTCATACTGCTTTCGTATGAAATGATGTGCTCATTAAAGCTTGTAGTCAAAAATTAGGAATATTATCGCCTAGGACAGTAGGACAGCCTTTGTGTAGAATGGCTTTGCTTGTCATGACTTTGCTGGAAAATACAGTGTGTTCATAAAGTTTATTTGTTTCGGCTTGAACTTGTGTAAGGGCCAAATTGTGAATTTTTTGCAGCATTGTGAAAATTTGGTTGTATGGGACTTTGTGGGTAAAACATTAGTTGTTCCTTTGCTTTTCCAAGCTACTTATAGAAATTTATTTTTTTCTAGAATAGCCTTTGCTAGCATATGTTATGGTTGGAGCCTTGGAGGTTGCAAGTTTGCAAGTGAAATCACTGAAAGCCATACTTTTATAAGGATAAAGGAGTGATATTCTTATCAGTAAATGACAGGAACCTATCTAAATTTTGATGTTAAGTGTTCCTTAGTGGAAGTTGGATGGTTCTCTGCTGACCTTTTTTTGCAGCCCCTTGCATAGTGGCATCTATCCTTTATTGGGTAAGTTAAGGTGTGGATAGGACTTTATTGGCTATTCGGTCAATTTGTAAAATGGATGATGATTGATACAGTGTAGTTCTGGTGTGTATCTGGCTGTCCTGATTACATTTATTAGAAGACTAAAATCTAAGGGCATTCACAATAAGAGGTTTGTAACGGGTTTGTAACTGGTATTTTGAGGTTTGAAAAACAAACCCCTTGTTATTAGTGGGGTGAGGTGGGGTTTGAAAGTTGAGAGGGGTTTGAAATTAGTGAGTGGTTTGTATAAGTGAGGTGGCATTTTGGTTGGATATGGAGTAAATGTTGTGAAATATTTGTTGAGTAATGGGCCCCATCTATAAACCCTTGAAAGGTTTGAACTATTGTTGATGAAAGGTTTGTTGAGTAATGGGTTTGTATAAGAGTGATGTGGCATATGGACAAACCCCTAAGAGGTTTGAACCATTGTGGATGCCCTATGTTGTTTGCTTCATGTTATGTTTAGTATTAGACTAAAATGTGTATCTGACAACTTTCCTTGAGTAATCAGCGCACACCCTACTTGATTCACGTTAGTTTGATGGTTGCAAAGGTTACCTATTATTTTAGAAAATGTGGATATTCGGATCAATATTGAGCTCCGTGAAATATAGCTTTGGCATAAATTCAAGGGTATTAGTGACCCTCTAGCCTCAGTATGAACTGAATTGGGCATAAGAAAGAAAATATTGGTATTCCTATAATTCTAAGGTGAAGAGGAATGAAATTCATATCTTGGATCAAGCTTAGATTATCTATTCCACTTTCAATTGACATGTTGAGGTTGTGAATGGAAGCTGTTATTCAGTTTGCAGCTGTATGAAAATTAATACTTAACTTTGGTTGGGAACCCATAGATATTTTATTCTATTGTGTTAGATGTTAAAATATGTGCATGTGGATGAAAAGAATGAGAGGTTGAGAATTATCTGTCTATGCATTTTGAAGAAGTTACTTTTGAATGGAACAATCATCTGATGAGAAGTGGGTAGATTGAAATGTTCCCTTCTCCCCCAAAACTGTGATATTAGGTTGGGAACCCATTGATTATTGTGCTTTGGTGCGAAATTAATGGGTCATGTGTAGAAAAAGAATGAGAGATTGAGAATCATCCATTTATGCAGGTTGAAGAAGGTACTTTCATATGGAATAAACCCTTGACGAAATGTTGGAAGAGTGAAATGTGCCCCCCCCCCCCCCCCAAATTGAGAGGAGAACTTCCCAAAACACTCTTTTAATTTGTTTTCCACGAAATTCCGATAATTAATATATATATATTTTTTGATGATTAACAAAATTTTCTGAGTGTATATATTAGTGGTGACTCCTACTAAGTAGTAACTACTTAGATTAAGACCGGTCATAGTGTAAGTTGGTATGAGATACCTATATGAATATAGATACTTGGGGTATGCTTAAATGGTGGGTGAAATCCCTTCACCAACTTAGGTAATGCTTAGATTGGTTGGTGTTGATCTTGATCAAGTATGTTAGCTAGATCACGGATGTTTGATAAAATTGCACGCTAAAGAACTACGAATTAGTAAAAAAAATTCATTTCATTTGTACTTTGGCCTTAGCAAAGCCAAATGGTCATTTGGCCTTTTGAGATGAGTGATATACCATACTGTGTGGTTTAGAACATAAGAAGAGGGAAAAAAGGGTCAAATGTGCCTCATGTTGGAGTCAAAACGGTTTGTGGCATATATCTTGAACTTGACTAAGGTAATCTAAAAAATAAGCCTTGTTGTTACTGGATCGAGCCTGATTGAAGTCGGAATTTACTGAATACAATCTATTTTGCTGAATATTCCAAAGTAGTAATTGAAGTGAAAGTAAACTTGTATGTGATGTTTGGTTGGTTAGTTACCCACAATATTGTTCACATGACAGTAGTTTAAGACAAGACGGAGCTAACAAAGGCACACATTTTTCTTTTTTTAACCACAAGTTTGTTTAGCTAGTAGTTACAGTTTCATGTAGCTCAAGTAATAGATGATATAGGCCTATTTATAGGGCATAGTTTGTAATTTATATTCTGTGGTGTTTTCATAATTCATGAAGTGAAAACTTCCCTTGTAAGTCACTGTTGTGCATTTTTGGAGTCCAAAGTTTGAAATAATATTCGTGTTTAAGATTCTACTCAAGCTTATTTTTAGGTGACTAGTTCTATGAATTGAGGCTACGGTGTGTAAAATCTAGTGTTTCCTTACCCGGAACTCTCATCATTTCTTTATAGTTTCCATTACGTCCCGATTCTTTTTTTGAACAATATGTTCTTTTTTTTCAGTTCTACACATTCTCAATTCATGCCAGCAATCTCAGTAATGGCCAGAGGAAAAAGAGAGTTGTCATTGATGCAGTAAAGCTGGCTTCTGGTCAAGGAGCTTAAAGACAGTTTGATCTGGAACAGACTAAGACCTACGAATGGCGAGAGCTCAGTTGGAGAGTATTCCAGAATGATTGATGAGAGGGAAAGGAGATATTGATGCCCTTCATGAAGATCTTTCCAAGCCTGAATTTGAAACTTTTATTGCTGAGGTAAGCCTTTCTCTTGCTAGAAGCTGATAAATACAGAAACTTTCATTCTGACATTGAACTTTTCATGACCAATGTATACATTCAAATGAAACTATTTATTTGATTCAAGTATAATATACTCTCAACATGATTCACATACGTTTACGAGTTACAACATATTTGATTCTTGGGGCATGCAAATCGACATTTTCTTAGGTAATGTGGACTGAATCACTGAAGTATGTCTTCTGTATTGTAGATTCTCTGGTAAGATCCCATGCAAGTTGGCCATCAAGAGTTAAACAGTGGATGAATCCAGAAGGTTTGAGTTTCTTTGGTGTTTGATATCATAGAGCTGATTGTGTTGAAGTATAGCCCTTGTATTCCTGACACCTTAACTGTACTAAAATGCTTTCTAAGGTAAAAACTCATTCAAACTATCCTTCTTCAGCAGAGATAGTTCAGAACCCTTGGGAATCGTGGTGTTATCTCAGCATGGAACTACCCTTTCTGTATGTAAGAAAATACTCATCTAAAGAGTATTATTTATTGATTGTAAATTTGACCTGATTTTCATTGCGAGTAGTATTTGTATTTTACCATGCATATGTTAGTTCTAGAAAACAAAACTTACATATGAATTGAAATTTGACAGTACTATCACTTGATCCGGTGATTGTGTGCCATAGCAGCTGGAAATGCAGTAGTCCTAAAGCCCTCAGAGGTCGCCTCCAGCCACGTCCTCATTACTCGCAAAGCTTTACAAGAATATGTTGATAACACCTCAATCAAGGCATGAGGTGCTGTTGATGAAACTACTGCCCTACTTGAGCAGAAGTGGGATAAAATATTTTACACAGGTTTTTTCCGTGATTTTATCAGAGTTTGTAGACAGTTTTTACATCCTGACAAACTCTTAAACTCTTTATTTCTTTCTTCAATCTTTTTTTAAGGTAGTGAAGAGTAGGCCGAATTATTATGGCCGCAGCTGCAAAGACCTTACACCTGTTGTGTTAGAACTTGGAGGAAAATGCCCTGTAGTTGTTGATTCTGATGTTGATTTGCAAGACGAAACCTTCCTTACATATCAACTATCCAGCATGCACTTTTTTTTTCTTCATTTTCATTTCTAAGCTATTCATCGTTTGCTGTTTTAAAACTTAATGTAAGGTTGCTGCAAGGAGAATCATAGCAGGAAAATGGGGCTGCAACAACGGCGCAGACTGCACTGCTGCAGATTATGTTATACTACCAGAGATTTTGCTCAGAGCTAGAAAGCGGCTTTTCCATATCTCAAACAATGGCAACTAAGATTATTTGTTATACTCAGTATAATTTTGTACATATACTCGTAATTAACATGCTTTCTTCTTGTTGATAGATCACTGCTTTAAAGTTACAATTGATAGAGTCTTTTGGAAAGAACCCTATGGAATCAAAGGACAGTCAAGAATTGTTAACTTTCACCATTTTACACGCTAATGAAACTTATGGAGGAGATGGTGTTTCTGATCAGATAGCGTAGGTGTGAAACAGATGCAACGAAATGTAAGTTTCATGATTTGAATTTCTCTTAGTTGCTCCTGTTCAGTCTCTAGAATTCTAGATATATGCTACTGTGCATACTTTTTTGAGTGTATCCTGTAAGCTTTTAGTTGTACAATGTAGAAAAATAGCGCCAACCATCGTGCTAGATGCTCCAGAAGACTCTGCATTAATGACAGAAGATTTTTGGACCTTTGCTACCTATTCTCACTGTAAGTATGAACAGTGTTGAATACATTATATTTGGTTTTTGAGGTTTTATACAACGAGGCATTGAGTATGCTGTTTAATACTGTAATGTATTAATTTAGACTTTTGATTTTGGACATGCGGTTATCTGTCAAGAGACATAATCAAACTCATATTGGATTAAAATCTCAAATGAATGGCTGAATTGAAAGATTTCAAATGATTCTCTAAAAAACCGTTGTAGACTCCTTGCTTACTGTATAGTTCCTTTCAATATTGCATAAGCTACTCGACTATGTGTCACATAATGTAATTTTTAATTTCATTTTAGGTTGAAAAAATTGAAGACAGTTTCAAAGTGATCAGGTCCAAGCCAAAGCTTTAGCAGCATATCTTTTCACCAACAATGAACAGCTGAAAAATGCATTTGTAAAAGACATTCGGCAGGAGGAATGCTCATCAAGACACCATTTTGCATGTAATTACCTAACTATCTTATACTACATTATTCATGCAAATCAGAATTATACACATTATAAAGGTCACTTGTTCCCAATTTTTCTTGACAATGGGTTCATGCTGTTGTTAACTTGTACAGCTACTGTTTCTACTTTACCATCGGAGGAGTCGGTGACAGCGGGATGGGATACTACCATGGAAAATTCTCCTTTGAGGCATCAGCCATAAAAAAGCGGTTATGTACAGAAGTTTTAATGGAGATTCATCAGTAAGGTATCCACCATACACGCCAAAGAAGCTAATATTATTGAAGTCTTTGATGACTGGCAACTTCTTGCGCTCATTCTCACTTTAATTGGATGGTCTAAAGAGTAAAATATAAACACAATAAGTATCTGTTTTTTGATGAATTTTTAGATTATATACGTACTATGTATACTAAAGAGTTTAGTGTATTGTACATACACTTCTATTGGTAATGTAATTTTTTTAATTTGCTGTCAATAAATAAAACTTGATTTCCTTATCTTGATAACTCTGATAATTTCTGGAAGAATATCTGTTATGATCATTTTGAGCTTACGGTTATGGTTCCATGTAAAGGGACCACTTAGAACAGGACTTCTGAACCAACTTGGGAAAGGCTTAGATTAGTAGGCACTGACCCAATTATGAGGTTCCACTCGATACAGCTTTGAGTAGGACATCTTTTGAAAGAAGTACATGTTAAAATGTTATGTCTACTCATGTATGAACTTATTATTTCAACTCCAACCCTGCGTGGATCTGGAAGTCTATCAACATATTGAGGTTTCCTGAGAAAATAGTGAAGTTCCTCTCACTAATACAAGAATATCATACATTTGATTAAACGTCTTTGAGGGTGCCATCCATTGATGAAATTTTGTATATGGTCAAGTGAAGAGAATGAAGCTATTGAAGTGAAGGAAAAAATTACACTATCATTTGGCGGCTGCAAAAACATGTTGCACCACTTGATCATTATATTAACCAACTGAATCGTTGCTGCAGAAAGAAGTATATAGCTAGCAGTTGAGCCCTGCAACAATTGTCAGGCCATCATTGCTATGCACTGAAACTGATCAATTCCTTGCTCAGGTTTTAAAGTTGCTGGCGGAGAGGATACAAACAATTAAAATGCATTTGTGAAAGACTTGGCAAGATGAATGCTCGTCATTTGATCATCGATTCTATGTTTCTGGTATACACATACCCCATTTTTTCCTGCTATGATTCCTGTCAAACAGAGTGTACTCGTGTATAGAATTTCTAGTATATTTTCTTGACAGTTTTTTCAGCTGTTGATGATGCAGCTTACTGTTCTGGTTACCATTTGGAGGAGTTAATAGGAAAATTTTCTCCAAGCTTTCAGCCATATAAAGCGGTTATGCGAGAGCTTTCAGCCATAATTCAGGTATCACCATAACCCTGAACTGTAAAATTTGTTGATTATTTTTTTTGAGTGGCAGAATTTTCTAGTTCATGCCCGGTTTTTTTTTTTAGGTTGTCTCTGGATTAAAAATGGATTGAAATCGCAATTCTGTATGAGATACACACATTGCATGTACTAGACATCTAAATGTAACCGGACTGAACTATTGATAATGTGAATTTTATATGACAACTTGATTACTGAAAAATCTTATACTATACATGTCAGGACATCTGAAATATTATTTAAGGTTCAAAGGCCTTGAAGCAGGTAACAGTTCTGTTCATCGGTATCACTGTATCAATTATTAAGTCCAGCCTGCTAACACTAGGGTAGTTCCCGGAAGATTTTACTTTCATATAACTTATTAGCTGTATTCTGCAATGAAACAAAGTTCTATGCGTAAAATACATGATCAATTGAGCATAGTTAATTAAAATTAACCTAATAAACGTCTTTGGTGCCGAATAGAAATGGTCAAATTTATGATTCTTGGCTAGTGAACTTAGTTTTGGGGCAAAAATTCCGGATGCAGTGCCAATATAGCAGTATTATATCCTAGCCCAACTACAAAAAGACTGCTAATAATCTTTTCCCCACAGTGGCAATTCTATTTGCACCAAACTGTCATTTGTGAACGATTTTCTCTTACAATTCATATAGATGAAGAAGCTTTCACCAAAGTGCTAAACCATTTGAGACTAAAATACAGTCACAACAAACAAATTGGTCTTAACATAGACGCCCCACATAAGTATGGCATCAATACAAGTTTTAGCTTCATTTTTTGCACCCTTCTCTTAATTGATCGTTGAACCTTGCACATGTAAAACAGTAGGCTATAGAGCAACTAAATCTCCGTATAACAAGAACAAGAAACATGTGACACGACCACACAAGTGTCATTTATAGTCCGATACACAATTGCAATCGATGTCATATCCAAACTGTTGTTACAAAAAAAACGTTTTTCTTCACACTACTCCCAGTTCCCAATCCAAATGCATCGCAATCTTTCAAAATTAGAGTTCTTCCAATTCTTTGTTAGTAAAAAAAATCACGTAAATTAAAAACAAAAAAAGTAAGAAACAGAAATAAAAACACAAACAGTTTGAAACCAAACATTGAGGCTTGTTTTGGTCCTGATTTTTTCTGCTGTCAAAACCTCAAAAAAAAAAAAAAAATAAGGAAACAGAAAACAATGTGCTGAACCACCATTTTCTGAGTAACAAAAAAACCCTAACCCCAAAAACCTTAAAATTTTGCAATCAAAATTCTCTCTACTCATCGTGGGTCCCAATGAAGCGACCTTCGACGGAAACAATGGCGGAATCACCGGAGCATCGACCACCAGTACCTCCGAATCACCGAAGAAGAAAACGAGGGAATTGCCGAATTTATCAGACTGCCATTGTTGTAACCTTCGAATTATAGCACAAACCTAAAATCGGCTTCAAATTCTTTCTAGTGAGTGGAGAATCGTATTACTTTGTAAATGTTGCTTAATCTTGTTGAATCAATCGCCAATTTTGTTCGTATTGTTTAACTAGGGTTTCGTGTTCATCAATTGATTCTGTGTTGAGTGTAAGAGGTGTCATCGTAGGATTCACAAACAGTGTGTTTCGATGTTTTCAGGTATGATTTTAGTAGTAGTAAAGATGAATTTTCAGTTTGTATGATTGTTGGATTCCCAAATTGCTTGAGAATGATTATAATGCTAGGGTTGTTCATAATAGAGTTAAGAGAAGGGAGTGAAAAATGGTTTTGAATCAATGAATTCGTTAGGGAGTTCCGGGGTGTGTGACTCACAGGAGAAGGAGAAAGGGAAGGCGGTGGAGGCAGCGGTGAATGGTACTCATGTTGTGGCACAGAAGAAGGTTGCAGTCGCTGTTGAAGCGAAGGAGAAGGCAATTGGTAAAGCATTGGATTCGAAGAAGGCGGTGGCGTTAGCGAGTATTCTGTGGGCTTGAATGTTGTAGAGAAGATGGGTCTTTTTTCCTCATTCTAAGTTCTTTTATCCTTTCGTAGCGGAGAGGTGCTGATAATTCATGTTGTCGTGACCTTGTTATGGAATTTCTCCCATTTTCCCGCGTGTTCAGTTTATAGCAGAGTCTGGAAGCACGAAGGGTGTTGAGATGTGCCAATGGCTGGTAAGCAGAATAGTACTGTTCAGAATTGTGTATTAATACTTGTATTGATGTGCTGAGAATGTGGATGGTCGGAGTTCAGGCAGGTGGAGAAATGGTGCCTGCAAAGATACTAATATAGGGTTTATGAGCGGAAAGGTGTTGCAACTAACAGAATGGAGCAACAGTATGTTAAAACCAAAGAGAGAAGTGGTGGTGATTTTGATGGTCTGATTACGTACAGAAGGAAGGGACGGACAGCTTAGAGGCTAATTGCAAGAAGAACGGAGTGTTTCGAACTTCATGTAATAGAATCGTCATCAGGAGATATTGGAACAGGGATTAAGAGGACGCTCTATGAGGACATATGAGAGGAGACTACAAAAGTTTAAAAGGTGCAAAGTGGAGAATGGTCATGCACTAAAACTTATAGCAGGAGGCATACGGCAATTCCACATTGTAAAAGCAATATGATCTGTGGCGACTTAACTTGGACAATGGACTCATGCTCCAGCTATTTCTTTTGATTGTTGTGAGGAATCGAGACATTTGCTACTGCATCTTAGCCTAGTTCAATTATTCAAATGATACAGTTTTGTGGAAGGTCTCACCTCAAATCAACTTCTCCTAGGTCCTCGATAACAGCAGAAGACTATTTGTATAGGTAAGCATTTCTGCCAGTTGTTTCACTATACTTCCTACGCTTTCGTATGAAATGATGTGCTCATAAAGCTTGTAGTCAAAAATTAGGAATATTATCGCCTAGGACAGTAGGACAGCTTTGTGTAGAATGGCTTTGCTTGTCAGACTTGCTGGAAAATACAGTGTGTTCATAAAGTTTATTGTTTCGGCTTGAACTTGTGTAAGGGCCAAATTGTGATTTTTGCAGCATTGTGAAATTTGGTTGTATGGGACTTTGTGGGTAAAACATTAGTTGTCCTTTGCTTTCCAAGCTACTTATAGAAATTTATTTTTTTCTAGAATAGCCTTTGCTAGCATATGTTAGGTTGGAGCCTTGGAGGTTGCCAGTTTGCAAGGGAAATCACTGAAAGCCATACTTTTAAGGATAAGGAGTGATATTCTTATCGTAAATGACAGGGAACCTATCTAAATTTGATGTTAAGTGTTCCTTAGTGGAAGTTGGATGTTCTTGCTGACCTTTTTTGCAGCCCCTTGCATAGTGGCATCATCCTTTATGGGTAGTAAGGTGTGGATAGGAACTTTATTGGCTATTCGGATCAATTTTGTAAAATGGATGATGATTGATACAGTGTAGTTCTGGTGTGTCTGGCTGTCCGATTACATATTAGAAGACTAAAATCTAAGGGCATTCACAATAAGAGGTTTGTAACGGTTGTAACTGGTATTTTGAGGTTTGAAAAACAAACCCCTTGGTATTGTGGGGGAGGTGGGGTTTGAAGTTGAGAGGGGTTTTTGCTTTTGAAGTGTTTTGTATAGTGGTGTTTTGATTTTTTATTGATTCTTTTTTTGGTTTTTGGAGTTTTGGAGGGGGTGGGTGGTTCCCGGAACTATGATAGGGTTGAGGGGTCGGGGTTCGTTTTTTTTTGTTTTGTCCTGAGCTTCCTGCTGCTTGGTCGTGTGCCTTTTTTTTGTTGTGATTTTGGTGTTGCTGATGGTGTTGTGTGTTTTTTTGTGGATTAATTCTTTGACTTGTGTTGTAGTTTTTTGATGTGGTTTGCTCTGTCTGCTTGGCGGGGGTGGGTGTGTGACGGCTCTCTGGGTGTTGTTTTGGTTTTGCTTGGTGATGTGTGGAGGAGTGTTGGGGTGTTTTGGTGGTCTGTGTGTTGGTGGTGGGTCGTCGTTTAGTGGTGTGACGGTGTGGCTGTTGGTGTTTGGTTTTGTTTTGCGGAGGTTTTGTCTGTTAGTGTTGTTATTGTTTTTTTTTTGCTTTTGGGGTGGTTGTTTTGTTTGTGTTTTTGATGTGTTGTGGTGATTTTGTTGTTTTGTTGTTGATTTTTTTTTATTGTGGGAGAAATTGAAGGGTTTTTGAATTTTTTTTTGGTTTTTGATTTGTGTCGTGGTGTTCTGGTGCTGTTGGCCCATTTTGTTTTATGTGTTGCCCGTTGAAATTGTTTGATGTTGTTGTCATTTTTTTTTTTGTTTTTTGGTTTTTGTTTTATTTTTTTTTTGGTTGTTGATTTTGCTTTTTGAATTGGTTTTTGTTTTTTTGTGATGGAAATTTGTTTTTTTTTTTTGATGATTTGTTTTTGTTGCTGCGCGGTTTGGGAGCTGGGAGTGGTGTTGGTTGAGGTTGGGGTGGTGGGGGGAGGGTGCGGGGGACGTGCGGGGTGATGGTGGGTGGCGGGGGGAAGGGGAAGAGGGTGGGTGGGGGGGCTGTTGTGTTTTTGGTGGGTAGGTTGATTGTTGGATTGACAGTGATGTTTGAATTTTTGTGTTTTAGTTGGGTTTTTGATGGGGTGTTATTTTTGATTTTTTTTTTTTTTTGTCGGTGACGGTTTGATGATTTGTTTGTTTTGATTCTTTTTGTTTTTTTTGAATTTTTTGCTTTTTTTTTTTTGTTGATCCTGTTTTGTTTTGATTGAAATTAGTGAGTGGTTGTATAAGTGAGGTGGCATTTGGTTGGATATGAGTAAATGTTGTGAAATATTGTTGAGTAATGGGCCCCATCTATAAACCTTGAAAGGTTTGAAACTATTGTTGATGAAAGGTTTGTTGAGTAATGGGTTTGTATAAGAGTGATGTGGCATATGGACAAACCCTAAGAGGTTTGAACCATGTGGATGCCCTATGTTGTTTGCTTCATGTTATGTTTAGTATTAGACTAAAATGTGTATCTGACAACTTTCCTTGAGTAATCAGCGCACACCCTACTTGATTCACGTTAGTTTGCTGGTTCAAGGTTACCTATTATTTTAGAAAATGTGGATATTGGATCAATATTGAGCTCCGTGAAATATAGTTTGGCATAAATTCAAGGTATTAGTGACCCTCTAGCCTCAGTATTGAAGTGAATTGGCATAAGAAGAAAATATTGGTATTCCTATAATTCTAAGGTGAAGAGGAATGAAATTCATATCTTGGATCAAGCTTAGATTATCTATTCCACTTTCAATTGACATGTGAGGTTGTGAATGGAAGCTGTTATTCAGTTTGCAGCTGTATGAAAATTAATACTTAACTTGGTTGGGACCCATAGATATTTTATTCATATGTGTTAGATGGTAAATATGTGCATGTGATGAAAAGAATAGAGGTTGAGAATTAATGTCTATGCATTTTAAGAAGTTACTTTTGAATGGAACAATCATCTGATGAGAAGTGGGTAGATTGAAATGTTCCCTTCTCCCCCAAACTGGATATAGGTTGGGAACCCATTGTATGTGCTTTGGTGCGAATTAATGGGTCAGGTGTAGAAAAAGAATGAGAGATTGAGAATCATCCATTTATGCAGGTGAAGAGGTACTTTCTATGGAATAAACCCTTGACGAAATGTTGGAAGAGTGAAATGTA
>PYUH01003976.1:2080427-2096686 GCA_016808085.1 Suaeda aralocaspica
CCCCCCCCCCCCCCTCTCGCTCTCTCTTATTAGGCATGTTAGTGGGGATAGTTCTTTTCTTTGGTGCATCATTTTCCTTAAAAAATTCTTTGTTAAAATTAATCTATGTGGTTAGGATAGTTGATTACATCATAGCGAGATGTACTACGTTAGCAATGTTGAAGGTCGTGTTTGCTGCGGTGGTCATATATGCTGAAAATTAACCAACCAATCTCTTTGCTTCCGGAATATCCATAAAATCGAAGTTTCTGGAAGCCTAACATTCTGAAAGGATTATTAAAAGAAACAACATAATGCTGTTTATCCTACGTAACAATCTAGTGAGAAACCTAGTTCAAGCTTGAAGGTGTGTTATTAAAAGGTCAAATACAATTCAAGAAAGGAAAACTTGATTCCATGACATTTGTCACACATCAAACAATCCTGCTAGTAGAATGGCCATTTCTGTCGAGATCACCTGTGAACATATATTCCACACAGCTCAGACCTTCTTAGGATTCAGAAATAAGTTTTTCTGATTAGTGTATTGAGTATTGACGTCAAAGGGTAATATACCTACTCAATCTGTATATATGAGAAACCTACCTCCCTGTGATTTAGATTGGCTTTCTTGTTACTTTTGTCATTTAGTGCTTGATACTTTTGGAAACCAGCTTACTACCAGAAAAGGACAACTAGATACTTAAAAGGAAGACCTCTCTTTACTAGTGATACTGCTGCACATTTCATGTTACATGAAACTGTTGAAGGAAGACTGAATGATGATGCAACACCTTTACAGAGAATTGAATATAATCTTGCTAGCTACTTGACCCTTGTCCGGCTGATGATCATTAAAAAAATTTAGGTCCTTTTTTTAATATTTTGATTTTTTGATTTTCACAGAAATTGTTGAGCTGATTCTATCATGGAGATTAGTGCACATGCTATTCCTTATAAGTTCTATCTACTTTATCCAAACTACCTCAACTTTTCAAATTCATTTATCTGTAATTTTTCTCATGGATAATCTGTAGCAATAAGTAAGTGGGTGAGTTCTTGTTCAAATTTGTTGTAGTGTGTCCTTAGTAGTTTGTACAGTATGATGACGAAGGAAGTTGATTCTTGATGTAAATTATAATTTCATTTGCAGTTTGTGTTATAGTACTCAAGTACTTCACCAATGAACTCATTATTCTGGTTAGCTGTCAGTTCTATAAATCTTGGTGATCTGTCTGTCTTCAGCTTTTATTGCTCCACTGTGACCATCTTGTGAATCATATTTCCTTCCTCATTGGTGTAAGGTCATAAATATAATGGAGATTTGAAATTCTCCTTTCGAACACCTCATAAGAGTTCAACTTAGGGTTTGTCAATTATGTGCCATACACATAATGGATTCTACCAACATGTCTGTTCTAGGCCCACTGATGAAACTGTACATGTTGCTGATTTTAGAACTGTTATTTGATGATGACCTTGGGTACATCCTTTTGGCCTGTTCGGCCTCCTTTTTTCCTCATCGTAGTTGTACTTGCTGAAGTTTTCTGTGCAGATAGTATTAATCAGAATTAAGGTCAATCAGCCTCTTTATTGATGTCGTCTATTTTGCTGATAGTAATTAGTACTTTAGTTCATACAAAAATGGAATCGAGCCAGCTCGTCAAACTTTTTTATATTTCTTTTAGTGAATTGATGTTTTAAGGATGTAGGTGACTGTTATGTTGGTGGAGATCTAATGCAGATTTTGTCCTTGCAAACTATGTAGAGAATCCTCCAAACCACATTCTTCTTGTCCTTTTGCCCTCCCTTTAGTTATCCAAACTCCCCATAATTTGAACTGTACTTTACTAACCAAGCCATCTTCTAGATGGCATTGCACATGCCCAAACCAATTTATCCATGCTCCTCTCCATTTCGGCTGATTGCCACTCCCAACTTTGAAATATCTTCATTTCAGATTTTTCCCCCTTTATGTTTTCCCACTAATCCATCTTAGTATACAAAAATCTGGCAAACCCATCTCTTTGATATGAACCTTAATAAAATCCAGCATTCTAAGTTCTAGTAGCATGTTAGGTGAAATCTCTGTTACATATTGACCTTTCTATTTTCAGGCTATTAATATTTTGTAAAAGGTGCCAGTGGACTTGGAAATATTGCGTGCAGGTTTTTCCCGCATACAATTTGCATAAGGAAGTTTTTTCTTGAGCTGTGAGCTGTATGATATCTCGCTAAACTTGTGCCCTAATATATTGGTTTTCTACACTCTTGCTCTGATACTGTTATTTTTGCTGAGTTTGGCCAAGCTCTTTTCATGTTGACTCATCTTATATTTTATTGCATTTCTTTTAATCATCTTTTCCTAGCTTAGTGTAGGAAAATCTAAATGTAGGGATTGGCACAGTGGTTGCCTAGCTTACGTATCAAAGAGGAGCTTAGAGTAGGAAAATTATAGATGTAGGAGATGGAAAAATGTGAAATTGGCTATTTAGGGGCCGTTTGGCTGGAGAAAGGGAAAGAGAATAACTTTAGGAATGGGCATGAGGGAGAATATAATGGTATTACCTTAGATTTATGTAGTTTGTTTTGAAAAGGGGAAAAAAAGAAAGCCACCACACAACCACCATGCCCCCCACCAATCCACCACCTAACCCTAACCCCCACCAACGAAAAAGTCACTAGCCTCACCGCCTCTCCTCCCTCACCCCTCGTCGGCCACCGCTCGCCACCTTCCGCCGACAACCACCCACAAAATCTTCCCCACACTCTTCTCAAAAACATCAAACCACTCCCTCAAAACCACCTCCAACACCCCCGAAAAACTTGCACCACTAATTGTGCCTCTTCCCACTCCTTCGCCGCCCCTCACCAGTCAATTTGGAGGTGGTTTCGTGGGCTTAGGGTTTGGCTTCGTGGTTTTAGGGTTTTGTTTCATAATATTTGGTGGTTTCGAGGGGAAGCAGGGGGTGTAGGTGGGGTGATGGGAAGGGTGGCGAAGAAAGAGGTTGTGGTTTCAGGTTGGGCTGTGGTGGTTTCGGGTGGGGATATGGTGTTTTTGGGTAGATGGGGAAAAGGAGGGGACGGTTGGGTGATGGATTGTTGGAGTTGGTGGTTAAACTTAGGGTTAGACTTGAGTGGTGGTGGAGTGGTACTAGGGAAAGGGAATGCAAAAGATAGGGGGAGGGAGGGGGGGGGGGTGTAGAGGAGTTTGGGGGAATGGGGAGGGGAAAGGGAATGGGAATAGTGCTAAACCAACAACACCAAAGGGAATTGAGGCTGTTGATTCCCATTCCCTTTGATGAATACTCCCAACCAAACGGCCCCTTAGTTTTTGCCTTATACCCCATGTATCGAAACAATTGTCATTTTCAGTTTAAACTGTCCAAAATTTTCCTTCCTAAATTATTTATGCTCTACAAATCACTTTCTCCAGCCTCTTCTTGTCTATGGGACTCTTAAATTAATGTTAGTTTTGAACAATTCAAACTGTGGAATGGCGGATGATGATTGCATATACGTTAGTCGGATGTTGCTATCTCAGTTGCTGATTGATGTAGAAAATAAATTTTTATTTTCCAGGGTTTCTCAAGCGTCTTCTTGATTCTGAAAAGGAGTGTCGACTGTCATGGCTAAGTAACAGGGTATTTTGATGAAGCTGGCTTGCATACAAAAGGCTGCTAGAGAAGTTTTGGGAAATAGTACAGTACATCTGTTTGTTTTGTAGTTTGCCATATTCACAGTATAGCTTTTGGAGATATGATGTATCATGTATGTGGTACTTGCAGACTTGCTGTAAGATTTGAGCTAAAAAAGATTGTGTTTTATATTGTCTTAAATTTTAGCAATGATAACATTGTAAACATTCTAAAGCAATACAAAACAATTGGTTTTACTTTTAGAAAAAGATTGCTTACTTCTTTTGTACCCATTCCAAGTTTATTATGAGACATTGGCGAGACAGCCTTCTTGATGGATTTTTACTCTGTTCTTGGAGACGATGGAAATGCAGATTTGTGTATGTACAATCTAATCACCATCTTAAATAAATTGATGTTTTCGACTGGTATTTTCAACTTAATGGACTCATAATTTTGTGGGGAAATCCTACCTCCATCCCAATTCGAACAATCTAAAATTGAAAAGGTGACATGTAATAGGGAATTTTACTTGGAAATTATTTCTTTTTTCAAGAAGAGGGAAAAGTTGGTGTGTGCCCAAGCTGAATTGATTTAAGAATAATTGAGGAAATTGAAATGGATTGAGCTGAAATCGACCGAAATGTGTTCGAAAGAACGGTGTTGACATGAATAGAGGAGTGTTTTGACTTAGCTCTATGTTTAATCATGAATGTTACTAGTTTTGTCAAAGGATAAGAGAAATGTGTGTAATGCTAAGTTTCAATCTAGGTCCACATGTGCACAGTTTGGACGTTGGAATATAATTATATTGCATGGAATCACATCGAATTTAATATTTGCTGCTTGAATTGAATTTGACATAACATGCTTCATAGGAATCTAGCTGACTTCCTAAAAATTAATGGTAACATTTTTTGTGAAAGGCTATGATGCAATTCTGTCATTGTACGACTACTGGTTGCACCTTGCTGCTGCTTCTCGTTCAGTTTTGCACACTTCATCTGTTTCAAAGGTGACTAGGTGAGTAGTTTACATAATTACATCCTAAATTTTGCATTATTATCATATACTGTACTTAGTAATTATACATTCCCCAGAATTTTGAATCTCAGCTGTGGTCAACTGGTCATGGGTTCACTTCAGTTGACAGTACTGATAGCTTGCAGCTGTTGCAGCCTAATATATTGGTCGTTGTAAGCCTAAAAACCTTTTCAATACAGCCGCGACTTGTGCTGCAGTCAGATGTTCCGATCACTCGGTAAGATTCATTATTGTTTCCACGTTCAGATCGACCATATATTACATGAAAATTTTGACATGCCATAAACATTTGTAGTGTAACTGATATTTAGTAATGAGCATTATTGACCTCAAAATTATTAGTGAGCCCACTTATCTAATCTTTTTTTCAGACTTCATGTGATATTAAAAACTAGTTTTATAAAGGTCCCATCAATCACAAGACATAGAAATGTTCTTTTCATGAAACTTTCACGAAGTTTCATTATGTTTTTAATCTTAATTAGTCAAAGAAGTTTCATTATCTAATTACCCTGATTAGAGTGACCAAGTCTTAAACTTATGCTCTATTGCAAGCAAATATTGTATTCCTAAACCCCTTTTCAAGCTTATTAAAAAGGCATCTCGTTTTCCCACTGAAAAACCAAAAAAATTCCTTTCTTTGTTCCTTAAGTCAATTTACAGTTGGATTATACCAGTAGTCAATTTTGTATTTTGTTTTCATTGTACAACAAGAAAAGAACATAAAAAAAAATTCTATGAGAAGCAAAACTCATGTCCAACAATTAACTTATGATATCATTTGTACTACTTTATTACATATGCCTCATTTGCCTTTTGGTGTCATTTATTTAATTAATTCTCATTGAAATGTATAATAATAAAAAAATAAAAATAAAAACTTAGGTATGTAAGATCTTGCTTAATTCGTCATGATTTTTTGTCTCCCAACATCTAAGTTACATAATAAGTACATATACATAACTAAAGATATTTATGGTGAATTGTGTGTTTTAGAGAATGCGGAAAAGTAAACAAGTCGAGGTAAGAGGGAGGCTATTTATTCTGCACTGAAATTGAGAATGAAGGCAACACATGTTTTCATCTAGCAAGTCAAGAAAACTCAACAGAATCAATCAACTTCTTTATTTCATTATCCTTGGCATATAGTATAAATAAGACTTAAGTAACCATTTGAACGACCCTTAAGAAACCCAACTGTAGAAACTAAATTCAGGATTTTATTTGTTTATTTATTTATTCTCTGTCCAAAAAAGAAGAGACATTTAACTAAACAAGTTTTTTATCCTTTTGTAACAATTCTAAATTGAGGAAAGAGTTATGAACATGATCAAAAGAAGGAAAGAGATGCAACAGCAAGTGATATGGTGTTTGCTGTTACTCTTTCTGGGAACAACAACAAATTGTTCTTATGTTAATGATAAGCAACCTTATTATTATTATAGAGGTCGTCCAATGCTTCTAGGATCAAGCTCGTCTTCTTCAATATCTAATCATCGATTGACTTCTTCTGTTATTCTTCCTATGTATGGCAACATCTATCCTCGAGGGTAATATTTATTCTCATTTTCTTCCTCTTGATTTCATTAATCTTTGTTATTGTTAGAGACTTAGCTTAATAAGTAGAAGTTCAAACGTTAAATTGATGTTTGGATATTTTGTCCATGTTATTAGAATATGGACATATTTGTGATCTAAATTATCCATGCTTCATTTTTTTGGATGGTATATTATCATAATGTGAGCATATTTGTGGTCTATATTGCTTAAATAAGTTGTGAAAGATCATAGTTACATATAGTCTGGCTACTCAGGCAGACTACTTTCAAGGATCTCGGTGTAATGTTATTTAGTGTACCATGATTTGTGGTTGCTCATGGTTTGGGGTTGCTGTTGCTAGCCTTAATAGTTCATGAAAGTATTGGGTTATAAGCTTATAACTGAAATGTTGATTATGGGGTTCAAGTGTTATCTATGATGAGTAGTGCTGTAGTGCTGTGTTATGTTTGTGATAGATATTAGATTTCCATGGATAATATATTTGAAATGATTTCGTTCTGTGTTAACACTGATGATGGGACCTTTTAAGTTTTGAATTCATGGATGTCCCTTGTCTCAAAGCTATGTTTCTTGGTAGTATTAAAGTCCCGTCAACAATGGACATATACTTCGCACATTTTTGAACAGTTAAATTTTTGTCAAAAGGCTCATCAATATATCAAATGTTAACTAGCTATACATTGATTTATATTGTTTTGATCTACGTTGATGGAGCATCAGGAGGTAAGAGATGAAGTTATTATTGTTTCTGTGTTCTGTAAATTTTCGCTCTGATCATCGTACTTTTAGTTTTTGTTGAGCTTTGTATTCATGTTCGATGTTTCTGTTATATAAAATTATCCATTATTTCCTTACCACAATCTTGTCTCTCAACCTTTTTAGTACTTGTTCTATAGATTCTACTATGTAGCAATACTTGTAGGGGATCCTCCAAGGCCCTACTATCTTGATCCTGATACAGGCAGTGACCTCACTTGGCTCCAATGTGATGCACCTTGTGTCCGCTGCACAAGGGTAAGATGCAAATTTTTCTTCTCTCAGATTTTATTGGTCCCTAAACGATTTGTTTTGTTTTATTAAACTCATATACCACACGGTTATGTGTTCATGACTTCATGGTTCAAAATGAAATGAACTATCAAGGATCTAACTGTAATTTTGATAAATTACAAGTCTGAGTAACATAGGCTATGTGCTTTTATTCATGACAATGATGCTTATTGCTTGCCCCATGACTTTACTTTCTTTGCAACTGCAAAATGTTATGTAATCTCTTGCTGATAACTATGTGTGCATGATTTTTCCGGCAGGGCCCTCATCCCCTTTACAAACCCAGCAGTGACCTAATACCTTCTGGACATCCCCTTTGTGCTGCTGTACAACCTGAGTATTATCAAGCTGACACCCCTGAGCAATGTGATTATGAAGTCGAGTATGCAGATGGCGGTTCATCTCTTGGTGTTCTCGTAAGGGATGCTATGCATTTTAACCTTACTAACGGAATCAGACAAAGTCCTCGAATGGCAATTGGGTTAGTAATCATATGTGCTTGTTCACCTAATACACTTCATTCTAGAAAATATTCTGACTTTCAGAATTTCAATGTAGTTTTGACTTCTGTGTTTTGCCCTCTTTTAAACCTTATTTGCAGATGTGGATATGATCAAATACCTGGCCCAGCTCATCATCCTTTGGATGGGGTACTAGGCCTTGGCAAGGGAAAAGTCGGCATTGTTTCACAACTCAGTGATCAGGGTTTCACCAAGAATGTGGTCGGTCACTGCTTAAGTGGGCGAGGTGGAGGCTATATCTTCTTTGGCAATCAAATTTATGATGCTTCCCGTATTGCTTGGACCAATACATCTCGTGGTTACTCGTAAGTTCATATCCTGTCATAAAACTTCACTGTCTGTGGTTATTAACCCCTCTAAGTGTACAAGGGTCTTTTGAAAAAATGTCTCCAGCAAACACTACTCACCTGGATATGCAGAGCTCATTTATGGTCGAAGGTTTACTGGAGTTGAAAATCTTCTTGTGATTTTCGATAGTGGGAGTTCCTACACCTACTTTTCCTCTCAGGCTTACCACACTCTTATTTCTCAGGTTAGAAATTGTAAAAGCAAAGAACCCCAAGTTCTAGACATTAGTTTAATGAAGAAGTGGCTATAAAATTTGACAATTTGACAAGCATAATATTTTTGTTTGCAGTTGACAAGAGATTTATATAGAACTTCTCTGAAAGATGCAGCTGATGATGATACACTTCCAGTGTGCTGGAAAGGCAAAAGACCTTTCAAGAGCATTCGCGATGTTAGAAAGTACTTCAAGCCTCTAGCTCTAAGCTTCGGAGATGGAGGCAAATATACTGCTCATTTTGACATTCCTCCTGAGAATTATCTCATCATCTCAGTGAGTACCTTCACAATGTTCAGTTTCTTTGATCTGTATAACCCTTCTAAATGATTAACTAATTGATGCAGTAAAAATAAAAATAAAAAATAACTCTGTGTTTCCATGTGTCCAGATAAAAGGTAATGCCTGCTTAGGTATTCTGAACGGTACTGAAGTAGGACTACGGAATTACAACATCATTGGAGGTTAGTAACTCATCATTCTCAAAAGAATAATCTTTACGTCGCTAGCAGTTCAGTATTCACTTAGTATCTGAGCAAAACTTTTTGAATTACTAGTAACAGTTGGAACTTAATGTAGTTGAAACTTATCTAATTGAGGTGAAGATAACACACCCTTTTTGTAAAATAACTTATGGAAAAAACTCGAAGAAGTCATGTCTTATATAGCCTTGCTGTTGATTTATTGATTGACTTGTAAATTTTCATGACAGATATATCAATGCAAGATAGGATGATAATCTATGATAATGAGAAAGGTATGATCGGATGGGGATCGGCGAATTGTGACAAATTTCCCAAAGGAAAGGCTGTTGCTTTATAAGGGTGATTCTAGATAGCAATTGCTTGACCTGTAAAAAGTACTTACACCGGATAACTTTGTAAAAGGCAGGCATTGAAATTGTTAGTAGAGCTATTCTTGTCATGTCTATTAGGGTCATAATATAAACATGTTGCTAGGCAAAACACTTGCATTCAACAACTGAATCATGATAAATAGAAACAAGAATAATGATTGTGTAATTAAGTTGCAACTCTTTTTTCTTAATTCATAGATATAGGTCATTCTACAAAAGGATATTGTGATGTTGTATTAAGTGTAATGTACTACTTTGAGCTTTCTTACCATTAGATGTAGTTTTTTAGAGCAAGTTTATTGCAGTTCGTTGTACATCTATTTCACTAAATTATTGTTTGGTTTCGCTGAAAAATGCAAATGACCTTAACCTTTGATAAAAACATAGAGTAATCTCCCATAAGTATAAATCTTACAGTCAAAAAAATGCCTTATACATTTAGCCGCCGGGTTTGATGCCTTTCTTATCATGAATTTCTAAGATTCGTATGAATCAAGGTAGTTTAATCTGAAATCTGTAATCTTAGTCATAAGACGATCAGGGTAGATTCGTAAGAATCGTGTATATGTACTCATAAGTCGTATAATCTGAAAATATCATACTGATGCGACGATTATAAAATATATTTAAATGGATCTTAAGATTATAAACCAAACAGCATTTGTACACTTCCACAAAGTTGAACTTTCTTGAAATTTCAATTTCATGTTGCAATTAAATATTGGAACTCATTAATTACATAACAGTTCACACTTCACAACCTTAACCTTCTTCTGGTTAAACAGGTTTCCTTCCTTTAATGCCTCAAGTATACACAAAATTCGATGAGTACAATCACATTGTGCAATACAATGGCACTTTGTAGTTAAGATTGATTGCAACCAATAATTGTTCTATATAGAGAAAATCAGGTTTAAAACATGGCAATCTTCTGCTACAAGACCCCGTTTCATGAAATTATCACAAAACAACTAGGAAGAACATTCACCGAGTAATCAGCTCCCCAATTTGCTCAAAAAGACAATGACGAAAGTCTGGCATGCGTGACGTAGGCTAATTGAGCTCTTAAACATGGAACCCTTCACTCTGCTCAACTTACTCATTTGAAGCATCACTTACTCGATTTGGATGGATTGATGCTTGCTTTTGTAAACCAAGTGGTAAACAAAAATTGCTTGTTTGGCCCAACATGGTTACACACTAGTTTAACTTTTTGTCTCTCTTTCATCCACCTCAGAAGTAATTTCAACTGTCTTTTGCTTTTCAATGCATCCAAATCAAATTCCTAGAAGAAATATAAGGTTGGTTAAAAGCAAGTTAACAATCTCCTTGAGTAATTCTGACATATAAAATCAGATTATGAATAGAAAAACAAAAAAAAAAATCAAAAAATTCAACTGCAAATTTGCCAAATTTGGTGAAAACCTACTAATCAGATGAGTCAACAGTGTAAGATTTAGGATTACATTTCCAGTTTTGTGCTGTAGTAATTTGTTTGTATTGCAGTAAAAAGCTAAAAAAGGCCTCTCTTAAGCTCTGAACTTCTTTTCACAGAACCAAATGAAGGAAAACTAATTTATAAATACATTTTCGCAGCCACATTTATGCTTGTTCAATCTTGGTTAATGTCAATATGCCAATCAATCAATCAATCAAACAAAGCCTAAAAACCAAAAATTGGGGTCGGCTACATGAACCAAAAAAATCATTCCATGTGGTCATCCACATAAATTTTCCTCCTCCATCCCCTGCAATCAAGACCTCATTCTCTTGTAAATCCAAAAGCTTCATATCCTTTCTAAACCCTTCCGATCAAGTCATTTTCAGTTTCCCCTTACCTCGTTTGAAACCTCCATGATCCCACCCTTCCACTGGTCGCACCGGGACTCCTTCACGTCTCCGTCTCACATGTCCAAACCAACGCAAGCGATTTTCCCTTAATTTGCTTGCAATGTCAGCGACACCAACTTTTCGACGTATGACTTCATTCCTGATTCTATCCCTTAGAGTGTTCCCGCACATCCATCTCAACATCCGCATCTCGATAACTCCTACTTTTTGAATGTGCTTTTTCTTGTAAGCGGTTAATGTCAATATGCCAGACAGCCGAAAAGGCGAGAAAAGTCAACAGCTAAAGCAAAGTATGTATCTTGCACACAATGCATATTTACTTGGACCAGAAAGGCAGAAATAGTCACAGCTATAGCCTCTAAGGTTTAATCATCTAAAAGCTTGGAGCTTTAAAGAAACGAAATTATGAGCAAGGAAATCTTGCCTCAAACTAGCAACTTTAGCACTTTGAAGAAGGTTCCCTCACATTTCTCACTCGCTTCAACGGGGTTTGATACATCATTTGTGAAGCCAGTCACATTATGTTTGACAGATACCAACAATTTTAAACAGCTCAATGCAATAGCTCCAAGCCAATTTTGACAGGGTAAGAAAGGCCAAAAGGCAACATGATGGCAGCTAAGTACAAAATTGTGACATGAAACATTGTTACTGAAATGGTAGAGGTTTCCTAAGTCGTTATAGTCGATCCCATAAAATGTGCTTCTTAGATGATATGGTTGAAATAAGTGTATTGAGCCATTTGGAAGCTCTTCCTTATCACAAGTTAAACATGAAGCATCCTTCTTCTTTCTTTCTTCCGTGTCAATGGAGCCACAAAGGCGGATAATGAGAATCAATCTCATGATCCCTCGGAACTAGGAGAGCATCCTTCATAATCTACCTTAATTAATTAATTTTTCCTCAAAGTTCTATTTTACTAATGCCACTGCTACTTGAGTCTACTACATTTGCTCCGGTCAGTAGTTCGGAACTTAATTCTTCGAAAATGCAGAACTAAGTGGGAAATAAACAAAACTTATTCATCCATCTAAAGTCTGTAATTCATCATCTAATCCTCAATTCATATTAACATACAAATTTATCCAAGAAATTACTCATTTATTCACCAACATTCATACAAATTACAAATTAAATCACTAATTTAATCCAACAAATTGCCGAAATTCATTCCTCAATAACAAAAGTCACCAAAATCAATTCCTAACAAAAATTTACCAAAAACCCTAAAAAACTTCGCAATCAAAATATCACAAAAATTAAACACAATATCAATCAAAATTAATAAAAAAAAAATTGTATAAAATCAAAACCTGAATTTTTTCCCAAGTTTGATGAATGGTGAGAGGACCATGAGCTTTGAGAATATCGAAAACAGTGCGACTAATTGTATGTTGAGGATTTTGGGAATTGAGTACAATTGGTTTCATAGGTGGTTTAGGTTTTTTCGCTGTCATCATTTTTATTACAGTTCGAAATACCATTTTCGTTCAACTTAGGGTTTGAAGATAAAATTTAGGGTTAATAATTGGATAATAGGTCAAAATTAGGGTTTTATTTTGAGTTTTAGGGTTTAGTTGTGGTGGATGATGGTGGTTTCCGGCGATTAACGAAGGTAGATAAGAATGTAAAGACTCGACAGTCTCAATACAGATTATTTTGTAAAGTTATTTCGGGTTAGGCCATGTTATTTTCAACTTAACTTTTAAATTTAGGAAAAATTGATAATAAAAATCTCAATTTTAAAGGTTCTGTTCAAATTAATCATTAATCAAGGTACAATTTCAATTTATACCAAATCTTTCTAAAATGATCCATTGTCTGCTGAGCGCATTTGATAACCGGTAGAATAAGGTAAAATGCTACATGTCTCATTGTTATTGGTTATAATTTATTTAATTCAAGTTTAAAAAAATAATTAAGTTAATTAACTCTAATTTGTTCAATAATTTAATTTATTAAATTCTAATACCAACAATTTTACCACTACCCATCACACTTCAAGACCAAACTAGCTCACCACAACTCCACTACGACCACCCAATTATACACACAAGCACAAAACTCATCCAACAATAGTAAACACCACTACTCCATCATATCACACTACTCTGGCCTGCCGTAGCGATTGATTATTAGAACGTGGAGAAGCAAACTACTCTGACAATTGCCACCAACCTCAATGCCACAGTCACCCCAACCACTTTCCCTAACCCCACTATTACCCACTATTTAATAATCGACCAAATTTAAGTCAAAAGCACATCAATTTATTATTTATGGTGGTGGTTGTGGTGAAATTAATGAAACATATACAAAGAACGGAGGAGGCGAGAATGAGGAGGAAAAGGGGTTCGATTAGTGGTGGTGAGGTGGGTGTTTCGAATGAAATGATGATGGAGGAGAGGCGTGACCAGGAGGGGTGTGGCGGTGGGAGGAGTGGTGGATGTCGTTGGAGGTTGTGATTGAGATTTTCAAGTGATGATGTTAAAGTTCATGGGAGGGAGATGGTTAGGAGTTGCGAACTTGCGAGGGATGGATGATAATGATGCTGATGAAAGATGATGATGATGATGATTTGTTGAATGAAAATGGTGAAAGGGAGAATGGGTGTCATTCAAAAAAAAAAATAAAGAAAAAAGAAAAGGTAGATGGGTGATGAACCGATGATTATTGATAATCACAAGCTAGTGAGTTGAGGGGGTTGAGTAAAGTAACCTGTTTATCAGGTAGAAAGTCATTGGGCTCAAATAGAGAAGATTTGCTGCAAGTTTGGATTGTAACGGGATTACTCAAAGATAGGATTATTTTAAGCAGAGTGGTAAAAGTTGGGATTTTGCTATCAATTTTTCCTTAAATTTATTAATATGATAAATGTCCCTGTGACTCTTTATCAATATGATAACTTTGGTAAATTTATTACTACAATTTCCTCTTCGAATTGGAGTATATTTTAACCAACTTATTTAGTCTGTATTATTTTTATCGTCTCTTCAACAATTTTTATGTAGTAATTTAATTTAGCACAAAAGCAAATAACCATGTAGTTCTCTAAAGCAATCGAGTTCGTCTCATGACCAAGTTACATTAATAATTTTGAAACCCTAAAAAAGGTCTTTCTTGCTCTGCCGAATTCTCGACATGGTGACACTGTTATAGTTTTCTATTCGTTTACTATTATCTTGGTATCTTTTCATGTTAAATTTTAAGTCAATATTTTTTTGGACCCCTAAACCCTTGAAAAGTGTGACTTATAGTCTTCGTTTTCAGCTTCTAATGGACATTCTAAATCTCCGGCATGTCTTCTCCCAAAATTTCACTCGCTTTCTTCTGGTCATCTTAGGCGGTCCAACTCTCAGTTTTAGCATTTAGAACTTAATATGTTCCCTCTTTAGATGATTTCCAAAATGGGTACACTACTCTTTTATTCTATCTCATGACCTTCTTATGATCTTTTGAACCTTGACAAGTTGTCCAAAAGCTATCTTTTGACAATAAGGACACCATATAAAAATTTCGGCCATTTTTTTTTTGGGGACCTTGGAACCCCAAAAAGTCTGAATTATAGCTTTCTTTTTCACCTTTCAAAGGGTTATCCTGGGCTTCGTTTTATTTTTGGTCTATAGTTATACTTTGTGTTGTTGGTGACCACAAGCTACCCAACACGCGATCTCAACCTCAAACAAAATTGTTAAGTTCTCTTCATAGACTTTTGGATTACAAACGCATCAGTTTTTCTTGCTTTCCAGACACCATCTTATGACCTTTTAATTTGAATCCCTGAGTAACCTTTCAAGGGCCCTCTTTTGACCCAAATGGCACTATATACAATTTTTTGATTTTTTTATCGGGACCCTTTAACCCAATAAAGGTATGGGTATATACTATATAGCCTTTACTTTCAAGTTTTGGGACGGTTTTGGGCCAGCCTTCTTTTTGTCCTATTATTTTTACCACATACTTTTGATGACCTTGAGATCTCCCATGCTCAATTTTAGCTTATAAAAATTTGTTAATTTAATGCTCAAGCATGATACTATTCTTGCTTGGACGGGGCTAGAATTAGACTGTCCTAAATAAGCACCCTAATTCGTTTCATATTTGTATTTCGGCCCACCCAAGCCCTTGTATATATGTTTGATATTTACATTTTACATTTATGACATCTAACTACGTAGCATTATGAACAATTAAAAATATACTCAACTTGTTATCTGACATGTTAAATTAAAACAGTGTACTCATTAGTAAAATTATGATTCAAATCGCACAATAATATTAAAATTAAATACAAGTACGAACAGATATGAATTAGCTTTATTCAATCAATTGACTACTATTATACTAGTATAAACTACTACCTCCGTTGTTTTTTACTTACTACATAGCAAGTTGGACCAAATTATTAGGTATGTCATTTTCATTGTAGGACCACATGATTAAATAATATAAAAAATAGATAGTGGAGATTTTAGTAGTGTAAGTAGGAATAAAAGTAAAAAAAGTACAAAATTGTGATAAAATAATAATTTTTATATAGGATCCGTATACCCAAAGTAGTAATGTAGCAAGTAAATAGAAACTTCCATTTAAAAAAATGAAGCAAGTAAAAAAAACGGAAGGAGTATATCTTTTTAATCTTTCCAAATTGTTTGCATCCCTACCTAATTCCTTTGTTAAGTTATTAGTATGGTTATAAGACAATAAAGTAGTATAAACGTGTATTTTATTTGTTTTGACTACCATCTACTCCTTTTAAGAAATCATTAAAGTGAATTTTAGAATTGGATAAGAAGTACATTATCCACCATCTTTCAAAGTTAATGGGATTTAATTCCGGCGGCCAACCTCACGTGTGGTTTTGACTGATCATGATAGTGGGACCCCCATTGACTTTTTACCAAAGACAGCTAAGTACGGATTAATGTTCATTTATTGTTGATTGTTCAACCAACTTGGTTGAGAATAAACTTTCTATGGTCTTCAAAAAGCTACTGTACACCCCCCTAATTATGTGGCTTGATTGTTTGTCATACTCATAATACAGTGTTTTCATTCATTCATACACAAATTTCCCTTCTTTTAGACTAATCTTCATCTTTTATTAGTTGAATTATTACAAATTAATCATATCAACTTTTAAAAGCTTATATACGTAATATATATAAAAAAAAAAAAAAAAAAAAAAAATATTCTAA